>APFE031078316.1:95531-128148 GCA_000404065.3 Pinus taeda | reverse complement strand
TTCCTAACAGTGAACAACTGATTATTTCAAAATGACCCTAATTATTTCAAAATGATCTTGATTATTTCAAACTTAGTATTGTTTCTTTCCACTTTCAAATATTTTGGTTTCCTAACAGCGAACAAATAATTATTTCAAAATGAGCATGATTATTTCAAAATGGTTTCCTAACAACGAACGAATAATTATTTCAAAATGAGCCTGATTATTTCAAAATACCCACGTAATATTGACATCATTTTAAACTTTACTTCATCACTTTATATATATTATACCCATCATTTTAAACTTATATTTTTTTATTTTTATTTTTTTCCACTTTCAAATATTTTGGTTTCCTAACCGCGAACAAATAATTATTTCAAAATGGTTTCCTAACAACGAACGAATAATTATTTCAAAATGAGCCTGATTATTTCAAAATACTCACGTAATATTGACATCATTTTAAACTTTACTTCATCATTTTATATATATATTCTACCCATCATTTTAAACTTAACTTGGGTTACCCATAATTTTAAACTTTACTGGATGGTTTTATATATATATATCTATTTTTTTTCTACCCTTTGCCAAACGTACATATTAACTTCTCCTTTTTTTTCTTGATCAAGGTATTGTTAAAACTCTTTATAACGTTTAAGTAGAGTCTCCACCATATAAATGCCGCTACTCTTACAATTACCTATGAATGTGGTATTAATTTAATCATGCATAAACTACCATTGACATCCGTATTAATTTACATTAGCATTGGGATATATGGATGGTTCTATTTTTCACGTGTGAAATTAATGTTTGCTTCAACGTATGGAAGGTTGACCTAACACATCAATGGTATATTTCTCTGTTACTAATTGATGGTAGTGGTTAGATTTGTCTCTCACTAATTGATGGTAGAGATTACATTAGGGTTTTCTAGTGGTCTTAAAGACTTGATTGAGTTTTCATTCGTCGCATTCATTCTTCTGGCTTTTTGTTAGTCTTTCCACTCTGCGATTAGGGTTACATTGATATCTCCCACCAGGTGTTTTATGCCATCCTTTTATCAACATTATTTTCTTCTATTTCTTCATTAAAGTTATTGACTTCATGTTTTGTAGAGTAGAATGGATTTTCCTCTTCAATGTGTCGAGCTTGGTTGATAGAGTTATGCTCTATTTAACTCTTCTTCTTAAGGCAATAACATTTCAGATATCATTATAGGGTTTATGTTTTTATTTAGAAGTATAAATAAAATATTCATTTATGTTATCAGTTTTGCAGTACTATAGAGGATTTCCCCCTGAAATATCTTCTTCCCAACTTCATTTTTGATAGTTCTTTTCTTACTCATAATTTCTGGAGAATGGTTATACACAAAATTTCTTATTTTCGGTGTACTCCCAGGGAGTCTTGGATGTACTTTCCCAATATTTATTATTGAAGGAATGTTTAGATTTGAATCCCTTTATTCATCATTGATCTGAAATTGAAAAAATGGTATTACAGACTATGTGTGAAATTGTCTATGTTACTTAGTGCAATGGATCGAAAATATTGTGAATAACACAAACACTTAAACAATTATAAAACACAATCAAAACACATCAACACAACCAAAATTGATAAAGGAGTTCACGAGACTTCCTGGCTACGTCTCCTAGTCCTAGCTTCCAGTGCTAACCTCTTTATTATGTCCTCAAAAAGGTTGTTACAGGTGTGAGCTCAAAAATAGAGTCTCAACATGAATATGGATCTCACTGTTGTGTTCTGCTCAAATCTTCGAGTTGAAACGAGTATACACTCGACCATACTAGTCACTCTGACCTCCAAACCCCCTGGAATGGTTCACAATACACTCCTCTCTCAACTTTTATGTGTTATGGTGTTTATATAACACGTTTAGTTATAAACTGCAATAAACGTGGAACAATACATTTATAATAGAAACAAACTATAAACGAAAGGACCGGCAGGCGTGGGGTGGACCCCGACCGTTCGGCCTTTTCCTGACGCCGATCTCAAGAACAACTAATATGATGGCTATCATGTCCCACTCATCAACTAATCTGGATGTTCCGCACCATTGATTTCTCCCGTTAAATTCGACGGCTGTCGTGTGGTCTCGCACCCCAACTAGCACGTATGCTAATTCTCTGAATGCACACGAGAAAGTGGTTTTTGGGATGCTACGTGTTGCCTGCTAAGTGGAATCGCATGCTCTTGGTCGAAAACCGCTTCCTTCCTTGAGGGCACGCGATAAACCATTTACGTCTCTCTTGTCATAACTCAAAGAGTTTAGCATCTTTTTCATAACTTTATCATGTCTGTTTTCCAATATAACCCACCTGCATGTTTCGACGCGATATGTGTCAATCTCCTTTGATTGGATGATCTCCGCTCTTGATCACTGATCCCCATTGCCCGTGGTATGAACCAATCGCTGACTACCACATCATCTTCTACGCTGACATCATCTAGAACCTGTGACTCTTTCTTGGGTTGCCACCTGTCCTGCTGACGTAGGCATTTATGTTTTGGCCTAATCTATAATTGACTCTATTTTCCTTATCCGAACTTGGATTTACATGTTGTTTGCATTGTTGGCTTCGTATTAATGAGCACTTCAACATTATTCCAATTTCACCTGTATTTGAAGTCTTTTGATCTGGAGGCCATGTTGACTCCATTTTGAATCACTCCTCCCCACTGGAAGCTTTTGGTCCACCAAATGTTGGTTTTAGCTATCGAGTAAGTGAGGATAAAGTTCCTTCACTTTTCCAATCTCTATCCATCGTGCTTTACTTGGATTTGTACCTTTGATTCCAACTCGCAGGTACTCAGCATTCCCTCATCACGAAGTTCTTATCCCCCTGTCAAGAATTGTGTCCTCCTGTAACTCATTGAGATACTCGGGCAACAGATCCTCAATGGAAGGCAGCTGACCTTGCTCTTCGGTATCTTCAATCAAGGAAGGTTCATTCAACCTCAAGTTTTCAACATTAATGGCTGAATATATTTGCATATAAGTTGGTAGATATAGGTGGAAAGAATTTTCACCAATTTTATCAAGTATTTTGGAAGGACCATATTTAATTGGTTTCAACTTTTACCCTTCCCCTTGCAATCTTTCTTTGCTAATGTACAACCAGACTTGATCACCAACTTGAAAACTATGCTCAACTCGATGCTTGTCATGTCACACCTTGTACTTTGCTTGGCTTCTTTCAAGTTGTTCCTATACTGCCTGGTGAATTTCCTGGATTTGTTCAATGAACTTGGTTGCTTTGTCCACATCACTATGTCCATCAACTGTTATGTCTTTACCAAAGACAAAATCCAAGGGAGACTTTGGTATAAAACCAAAACAAGTATCAAAAGGAGATCTCTAAGTAGAAGAATGTTTTGCACAGTTGTAAGCATGCTGCACATAACACAAATGCTCATCCCAAAGTTTGGGATGCTTGCTTAAATATCCTCAAAGCAACTGTATTACTGTCCTGTTGACCACTTCTATCTGACCATCTATTTGTGGAAGAAATGTCGTGCTCTTCTTTAACCTTGTCTCCATTAACTCCCATAGACTTGACCAAAATTTCCCAACAAATCAAGAATCTTGATCAGATACAATAGAAGTGGGTAACCCAAAATGAACCCATACATTCTGAAAGAACAACTTTGTAGTTTGTTCAGTTGTGACCTGTTTATTGCATGGAATCAAAATACACATCTTATTGAACCTATCCACAACTACATACAAATAATCATGACCCTTTCTAGACTTTGGTAATCCCCCAACAAAATCCATGGAAACACTTTCCCAAGGATGAGAAGGAATTGGAAGTGGAGTATACAAGCCTAATTTTCTATTACTTGGCTTGCTTGTAGCACACATAGTACATCCTTTGATATATCTAGAAAATGTCTCATTCATTCGTGGCCAATAACAGAACCTTTTCAATTGTGCAATTGTTTTACTTACACCAAAATGACCTGATATGAGAGAAGTATGTGCTTCTCGAATTGTGTTAACTTTTTTAGTTTGTGGAATGCATAACTTTCCCAAATGATATAAGAGTTTGTCCTTAATATAATAATCCAATTCTTCTACCTACTTTCCATGACTTAAAGTTGCATATACATCCTTAAAATTTGTGTCTTGAGCATATTGTTCAATATAACTTTCATGAATTACTGAATTATGCTTAAGTATTGTGGATGCATTTATAATTGGTCTTGATAACATGTTTGCAACCTTATTATGTATGCCCTTCTTATATCTAATAACAAGATGAAATTGTTGTAGAAAACCCATCCACCTGCAATGTCTTGATTGTTGCAATTTAGTTTGTGAGTGTAAATATTGAAGTGGTTGATGATCTGTGTGTATGATTGTTTCTTTACCCATTACATAATGTTTCTAGTTTTTAACACTCTGAACTAATGCATACAATTCTTTATCATATGTAGGATAGTTAACTAATGTTGATGTAAATATCTCAGAATGAAAGCATATAGGCTTCCTGTGCTGCATCAACACTGCCCCCATGGCATAGTCACTTGCATCTATCTCGATCTCAAATGGTTGTTGAAGATCTAGCAGTGCTAGTATTGGCATTGTACTGATCCTTTCTTTCTAGGTGTCAAAGGCTTTCTGCTATTTGCCTCCCCACTGAAACACCTGTTTCACACTTGTCAAAGCATGTAAAGGAGTTGCAATCAACGAAAAGTTAGCAATAAACTTTCTCCAATATTGTGTTGCCCCTAAGAAACTTCTAACTTCTGTAGCAGATTTGGGTTTAGGCCAGTTTACAATGACTTCGACCTTAGAGGTGCCTATCTTCAATTCACCACCCCCTATAATATAACCCAAAAAATTCAAAGATGTTCTGCCAAATTCACATTTTAACAGTTTCACATAAAGATTTTCTCTTTTTAAAACATTTAAAATCTACATTACATGCTTTACATGTTCATCCCATGTCCTACTAAAAACAAGAATATCATCTAAATAGACTATTACAAAATCATCAATAAATGGTCTAAATACATCATTCATGACTCGCATAAGCGTAGCAGGAGTGTTAGTTAAGCCAAAAGGCATAACCAACCATTTATAAAGTCCTTACTTCGTCTTGAAAGCAATTTTCCATACATCATGTTTTGCAACTCTGATCTGATGGTAGCCGCTTCGCAAGTCTAATTTAGAAAAGTAAACTGCATCTTTTAATTGATCTAATAAATCATCAATACAAGGAAGAGGATAACAATTCATTATTGTGATTTTATTTAGTGCTCTAAAATCAATGCACATTCTCCATGAACCGTCTTTCTTTCGTACCAACACAATAGGTGATCTACACGGTCATGTGCTTGGTCTAATAAACCCTTTATCGAGCAACTCCTGTACCTGCTTCTTTATCTCTGCATTCTCTAGAGCTGATAACCTGTACATTCCAATGTTAGGTAGTGGAGCATCTTGTTGCAAATAGATTTCGTGTGCTATCTCTCGCTTGGGTGGAAGCCCTTTAGGCTCTTGAAACAAAATATCATAATTGGAAACAACTTTAACTAGATCTACTTTCTGTTTATGATTACAGCCTTGGAATGCATCGGATTTATCAAGATCCTTTGCTTTTACAATCATTAGTAAAAATTGCTTACTTGAATTTAGAATTCTTTTCATCTGTCCTAAATTTATGAGAGCGAGGTTATCTTTGAGTCTATGAGCCCTTACAATATATTCAATTCCATCCTTAGTGATTTAATACTTATTTTCATCTCTATAGAATATAACTTTTCTATCGTACAAGTATGGACTTCCTAAAAAATTCCATATATGACCAGTGGGACTATATCTAACTCAACCTCATCTACAAATGTTGACCCAATAGCAAACCGAAGTTTACACTGTCTCGTAACTTGTAGCTTTGTTTTATCATGCACCCAACCTAATGGATATGGCTTTTTATGATGTTTTGTTTCTAGACCTAACTTCTTTACAATTGTTTCAGAAATCAAATTAACTTGTGACCCACTATCAAATAAAGTATCAATTTTAGTGTGCTTGGAAATGACTCTAATATGAAATATCTCATTTCTTTTCCTCTCATTACTTTCATTATCAAGAGATGTGAAGAATTACTTGTAGATGCTTTAGAATCTTTACCTTTTATACCTGTGGCTGTAACTGTTGTTTCGTCACCTGAGTCTGATCCCAAGTCCTTTTGAATAGCAGCAACATTTTTTCGCTCTTTACTCACGAACTTATTAGGCTTCAATTCTGGATGCAAAGACCAGCAATGTGCCTCATCATGTCCTTCCTTCTTACAATGAGTGCTTGAAGGTTTATCCTTCTTCACAGTGTTTTCTTTCCTCTCCTTCCATTTCAATTTCTTCTTTCCTTTAATTTTGTTCTCAATAGATTTGTATCATTTCCCCATATCTGGGTTTACATTTTTACCTCTAGCCTCTAGATGACTTGCTTGGACTAATACATCATCTAAGCTAGTGGGATTAAACATGAGTATAGTATGCTTCAAATAACTATGAAGACCACCTATATATTTTAACAATGTCTCTGGTGAGTCCAATGATATGCCTAATGTTAAATCTCTCTTACGAAATTCTTGAGTATAACTCTGAACACTTTGACCTTTCAATTGACGTAGTGTTTTCCAACTCATCATTGCTTGTTGCATATAAGCCAAAGGATAAAAATTCTTTTTAATGGCAGAAACAAATTCATTCCAAGTTGAAATTATTTTACCATGCTTCTGAATATCTTCTTGTGTCTTGCCTTCCCACCACACAAGTGCGGTTCCTCCATGTTGAAGGCTAGCCAGCTGGATCTTCTTCCTTTCCGAATCAACTTTCTGCACCCTACAATATACATCAATTTGCGCTATCCAGTTATCAAGCTTTTCTGCATTAAGTTCTCCATCATAAATTGGCAAATCAAATTTTACATCTAATTTGATCAAAGAGGCTTTCTTTTTCTTCTTCTTAGAAGAACTAGTTTTATGAGAAGAAGACAATGATGACGATGATGGTGATGATGGAGGAGATGGAGGAGGAGGCATTCCTCCTTTTCCTTTATCTTCCTTATCTTCTTTGTCTGGAGGGACAGAAAGAAAATGTTCCTTTGCTCCTTTGTCTAGTCTAGGTGATGAAGTGCCTTCACCTCTACCTTTTTTAAACTCATGATACATCGCTTCCACCATGGCACGTATCGTCATGAAACTATCCAAGAACTGGGATTCTGACCCAAGTGGAGCTTCATCTGCCATCCTTCTTCATGAAAAGACCCTTCCAATCTCTGGATTTGCCTCAACAAGTTCTCCTTCACCTCGTCTGAGCCTTAAGCTAGTTAGCATTCAAATCTCCACACAAACTTGTCAAACCTTAAAAACCTTAAGCTTTGATACCACTTGATCCAAAATTGAAAAAAACGTATTACAGACTATGTGTGAAGTTGCCTATGTTACTTAGTGCCATGGATCGAAAAGATTGTGAAAAAAATAGACACTTAAACAATTATAAAACACATCAACACAACCAAAATTGATAAAGGAGTTCACCAGACTTCCTGGTTATGTCTCCTAGTCCTAGCTTCTAGTGCTAACCTCTTTATTATGTCCTCAAAATGGTTGTTATAGGTGTGAGCTCAAAAACAGAGTCTCAACATGAATATGGATCACACAGTTGTGTTCTGCTCGAATCTTCAAGTCGAAATGAGTATACACTCGATCGTACTCGTCACTCTGACCTCCAGACTCCTTGGAACGGTTCACAATATGCTCCTCTCTCAACTTTTCTGTGTTATGGTGTTTATATAATATGTTTAGTTACAAACTACAATAAACGTGGAACAATACGTTTATAATAGAAACAGACTATAAATGAAAGGACTGGTAGGCGTGGGGTGGACCCCAACCGTTCAGCCTTTTCTCGGCGTTGATCTCAAGAACAACCAATCTTATGGCTATCACATCCCGCTCATCAACTGATCTAGACATTCCACACCATTGATCTGTCCTGTTAAACCCGACGGATGTCGCACGGTCTCGCGCCCCAACTAGCATGTCTACTAATTATCTGAAGGCACGCGAGAAAGTGGTTTTCGAGATGCTACATGTCGCCCACTGAGTGGAATCACGTGCTCTTAATCGAAAACTGCTTCCTGCCTTGAAAGCATGTGATAAACCATTTATTGTTGTCTTGTCAGAACTCAAATACTTTAGCTTCTTTTTCATAACTTTATCACGTCCGTTTTCCAGGATAACCCGCCTCCATGTTTCGACGTGATATGCATCGATCTCCTTTGGTCGGACAATCTCCACTCTTGATCGTTGATCCCCATCGCCTGTGGTATGAACCAATCATTGACTACCACATCATCTTCTATGCTAACATCATCTAGAACCTGTGACTCTTTCCCGGGTTACCACCTGTCTTGCTGACGTAGGCATTAAATTTTGGGCCTAAATCTTTAATTGGCTCTATTTTCCTTATCCGAACTTAGATTTACATGTTGTTTACACCGTTGGATTCATATTAACGAGCACTTCAACATTATTCCAATTTCACCTGTATTTGAAGACTTTTGATCTGAAGGCTATGCTGAATCCATTTTGGATCAATCATTTTATTGGTTTTTGTTTCTTTCGTTATTCTTGTGTTTGTTAGGGTTTTATTTTTAAAACAAAAAGGGTTTCATCTTTCCAAAGCTACAGGGTTTATATGGCTTCTAATAGCGTGTTCTTATGGTTTTTGCAGACATACATTTGATGGCTTTTTGGTTTTTCATGACCACCTGAAAGTTGAGAAATTCCTTGTATAGATATTTTTATCTATTTTTACCATTGTTTTAGGTTATTAAGTAAACGTGAAGTTTTTATTTCAGTTACATTAACAAGGAAGTTCATCCCTCTTTATTTTCCCTTCTATTCTTTAAAGTTTTCTATTGTGTTTGGTATAGATGAAGGGTAATCTTATATAGTTTTAGTTTATTTTCATTTTATAAGAATTCTTATCTTTTCTATACGAGTTTTATTGGATTTTAGTGTTACTCCTAGGGAATTTTATAAAGAACAAATCTAGGTCTTGTTATCCGAAAGTTACCCATATCAAATCTTTGTTGAGATTTATCAGTTTAAAAATTTATGTCTATTCTCGTAGAAATTATTCAATTCACCATAGTCATATATTTTATTTATATTTACATGTTTACTAAGTATTAACTTATTTCCTTTTTGTGTAGGGATTATCAAGGAGTTATGGCTACTTTACCAGGTATAAACCATTTTTTTTAATTAATTTAATTTAATACTCTTTTTGAATTTTCATACTTGTTTACTAACTTTACAAATTATTTTCTTTGTTTAGGTACTAATATCTCGTTTTGAAGAAGAAAATATTATCCCCTTGTAGGATTTCAGGCAATAGACCTTATAAGCTTTAATGTTACTAAAAAAAGTTGTCCTTTTTACTAAGTCGGAGAAATCTTCAACCTCTCTAGTTTCAACTTATACAAGGGTGGATTGTTCTGTGTGAGGGCAACTTACAGAGCTATTTCTAATATTGTCTTCTTTTAATTTTATTTTATGAATGTTACAAACATACAATTCCTCTCGAACTGAAACAAACTCTATCTTACAGGCTTAGGCCTATACTGTACTTTAAATGTAATTTTTTTTTTTCAAGTTTAGACATTTTTAAAATTGTGAATTATAAATATTACCTTTGAGGAATTATACTCTTTTGATATTATGTGTGAGATTCCATGGATACCTAGGAGGATTTTGTGTGTAATATATTTCATTATTGCTCCAACAGTCATTTCAATGATTACTTTATAGATATATTTATTTTCTTTTAACTCCAAGTGTCCAATTTCTTGGTGTGCTATACGTTTAAATATATTATATGTTTACCCTAATTAATTTTCACATTATTAGATAGCTACTGTGTATATTAAAATGTATTATTGTATCTTTGTCTTACTTTGCATGTCTAAGAGTAGATATTTTTTTTTTCAATATCTATATGTACAAATGCTTTGACCTCTATAGGTATCTCTTTTGTTCTTCATATCATAAGAAGGTCTATCCATAATATGAAAGTTCCTATTACGAATTCTCTAATGCTTCATTCTATTGAAAATAAAGTCTCTATCATCCGAGTTTCCTTTACTTATAATATATATATATATATATATATATATATATATATATATATATAGTAAACTTACATCAATACTCTCTGTGTTAGAAGACCAAATACTTAGTTTATCATTGTTAGTTGTCTTTTCATATAATATAGATAAATTTTGTTATATATATATAGTCCTCTCCTGCAGGAGATAAATTTGAAATTTTATACTAATTCACATGTCCATATGTGCTATATTTTCTTCATTCTATTAGATTGAGAATCTTCAAATCGAAATATAAAATAAAAAAATTTATCCTATCATTAAAATGTCGAAGTATTATATTGTCGATACTCAAAATATAAAACAAATAAACTCTCATAAATATGTATGAAATCAACCAGTACAACAAAAATACCTTCTAGCAAAGGTTTTTGCGGAAACCCCTATAAAAATAACCCTAAATTTTGTTTATAGCAGCATATATGGGCAGACAGATGTTTTAGTGGATGTTTTTTGGACGGTGTGTCTATAATCTACAAACGCATTGGTGCTTTACTATCCATACATGCAACCGTGCTGGATAGAACATGGTGCACCGTTGAAAATTTATTTTTATCAAATAAAAAAACACGGTGTGCTAAATAAGACAACACAGTGATGCTTGAATAATATAGCACCAGTTCCCTTCATGTAGTAAAACATCCCGTTGCATACCACCAAGGATTACTGCTATAGTTTTTAAATTTCAAAAAAATGCGGTGTTATTTTCCAACGATGCATCGGTGCAGTAAATGTATTAAAACGTCCTAGGGTGTCTTCTAAAGAGAACCGCTAGGAGGTTTTTAATTTGCAAAAATAGAGCAATGTTATAGTCAAATAAAGAATTGATGCATTACATGTATTAGAACACCCGCAGGTGTCTTAAGAAAAGCACTACGATATATTTTTTAATTTAAAAAAAAATGTGGTGCTCTTGGATCTATTCTACACAGGTGTAGTTAGAGTAACACTCTAGAGGAGGGTTAAATAAAAGAAAAACCTCCCGACTGTAAATTTCATGTTTACCTTCTACAGTGTTGGAGAGCTTTGAAGCATCGGTGCTACCCTTTCCTCATGCAAATGTCATGACTTCGATGCTTCTCTTTCTCACCATCCTTCCATACTGTGTGCACTGCCTGAATTTCCAATTTTTTTAAACCGTGCTAAAATTTGTTTTTCTCCATCGCATGTCAAAAATTCCTCCCCGATGAAAAATTGTCCAGGTAATGTCTATGTTTCTCTCTAATTTAATTTTTAAGAGGATTAAAATTGTAAATTAGTTTAAATTTTCCATTTTTTTGAAAAAATGAAATTCCCTGCAGGCATGCTCGATATGTTTGGCTTGCACCGATAGCGGTCCAACCTATAAATTTATAGGGTGCACCGCATTTTGGCACGTGAACATAACACACTGTGATTGTTGAGGTGCATTTTGTAAATGAAAATGCACCGGGAAAGAAATAAATTGTATGTCGCTGTGTTACTCCTAGTACGTTTATTTACCAAACACACCGTAACAATAATTTTTAAAAATAAAGCTATATCTCAGTGTGTTCGATAACTTGAACATTTCATATCGGCACGAAAAGGTTATACGTGTGCACTAGTGCATAAGTGTGATGCACTGCTATGAAAATTTAAATTTGTGAATCAACAATGGTGCGTCATACTTATGTGTGCATCGAGATATGTGTGGTTATGTTTGACAGAACATTGGAGCCAATGCATGACTGTGTTTTGAGTGCACCAATGATTTTTTTCTTTGGTTTTAATTAAAAGTTATGTTTCCATATTTATAAATGCATGTTTTATTTAATAAATAAAAAATTTATTTTATGTATGAGGCTGATGTATTTTATATGCGAATCATGTAGCAGAGACATTAGCAGAGGGAGCAACAACAAGAGAAGGAGTAGCAGGCAGACCCATGCAATATGGTCTGACCATGGGAGGCCAGAGAGAGGGAGAGGGATTTATATCCTCGTCCTATAACTACAATGAACTGACCGCTCTCAAGGAATATAGTGCTCCTCAAGTACTATGAGGAGGCTACATCCCTGAAGGTGCACTTTGTCTTATTAGTGCATCTAATCCACCGATGGAGTGCTCAATAGTAGGATTTATGTGTTAGTCCAAGGGCATGGATAGGACCTCTAAGGAGGAAATATACTTTATCACTGTCCTATCCAGGAGAGTGGAGGATTTTTCCCAGTTTCCTGATGTCCCCCATGGGGTTGCCGCTAAGACTCATCTTGCTTACACTCATATATATGTAGGGCCTCATGCAGTATATCTAGTTGCAGAGGAGGTTATGTGCCTCTTGTTATTAGTCAACACCATTACACATTCTAGTAGTGATGAGAATGCATTAGTTTCCCTATTTTCTATCATGTCAATTATTTGCTTCATGCGCCACGTTGTATAAGATGGTATGCAATTTTTTTGAGACAGTTTTGTATGAATTTAGATAGATTTCGTGCGTTGAGACATGAGAGGGTGACCTAATTCCCTTTTTATTTAGATATTTTTGTTTATTTTTTGAGAGGTTTCCAAAGACAAGTCCTACATCTAACCGTTGCCCTCTTAGGCTGATCACTGAGGTCCGAATGCGCATGTGGGGGTAGATGATGCCCAAAAGGGACCTGCAACAGTATCTAGCCAGGATTTCCGTCAAGGCATTGGTGCTACTAGCCAGTGAGGATGACCATGTGTTTGTCGTGTTGGCATTTCCGTACATGAGGATTGATTAAAGACAATGTCCCAACATCCTCTTCACAATGACTAAGCCTCTACATGATAGAGTTAATATTAGTGTTTTCTTTAAATTAATCTAGTTTCATTTTATTGTTTTAATTAGTTAGACTAAAATTTATTCTAACATGTTCTTTAACTTGTTTAATGAAATTGTATAATTATTATTTTGTACTATATACATCAGAACATTCAATGGGGACATACATCCTCCCCCACCAGATGGAGGAGATGAGGAGATGGGCGAGTCCGAAGAGGGTGAGGCACATCTTTAGGGCAACATGGGTGTTCAGGGTTGTAGGGCTGGTATGTGATTTTAGATGGACTACTACAACAAATTGGCCAACGTTTTGGTTGATGAGGGAGTCTTCCTTGCGGGGGCTTGAGATATCAGTAAAGATCATAGGTTCATGGATCTATACAAGGATTGTCTGTGCAATATGGTCTCTTATGCATCATATCATCAGAGCTAGTAGGGTATTGGAAATGTCAGGCCAGGAGGTAACTCCTCAAAATGAATTGCATTCCTTCATTAATATTTCTCATGGATATATACAATGAGGGAGATACTTTTGGGGTTCACCTCCCACTATCTCTTCATTTTCCTATTCCCCATTATTTACAAATATTCACCCAATCCCAATGATTAGGTGTCAACATTCCCCTCCTTAATCTGAAGGAATGTTGGTGAGTCCTAGCATTGTTCTGAATCTTTCGAACTTTTCTCTTCCATGAGTGGAGTTGAATTTACTTGTTTCACCTACAAATCTTCCAGAATTTTCCTGAGCCACAAAATTTATTTTGTTTCCTCAGTTGTTGCCACATATTCTACCTTTGTTGTGGAATCTGTTGGAATTGATTGTTTGTGTGATCTCTAGGAGACAACTCATGATCCAAGATTCATAACATAACCTGAAGTAGATACCCCAGTTTCTTTGTCTCCATCGAAATCTGAATCAGAGTATCCAATCAAGCAAAAGTCGCCCACCTATGTATACTTGAGTCCAAAGTCTTGTGTTCCCTTCAAGTATTTTAGAACTCTTTTTGCAGCAGACCAATGTCCCTCACATGGATTTTGCATAAACCTGGAGAGGATTATAATAACAAATGAAATGTTTGGTCTAGTAGTAGTTAGGTAGTTGAGACTTTCTACAAGCTATCTATACTTTGTTACATCCTCAAATTCTTTTCCTTCAATGGATGTGAGCTTCAAGTTTTGTTCCATTGGAGTAGTCAAAGAATTACACTCAGCCATGCCAAACTTATTCAACAGATCTCCAATGTACTTCTTTTGAGAGAGGAATATAGAGTTCAGATGTTGAGTTACTTCAATACCAAGAGAGTAATGAACATATCCCAAGTAAGTCATTTCAAAATCTTTCCTCAATTCCTTCCTTATGGATGAAATGTAGCTCTCATTGTTCCCTGTCATCAAAATATCATCTACATATGCCACAACATATACAACTACTTTTCCAACTTTCTTGACAAACAAAGTTGCATCATCAAGATCATAATGTTTGAAGTTGAGTTTTAGAAGATTCTCAGTTAACTTTTCATACCAGGCTCATCGTGCTTGCTTGAGGCCATACAAGGATTTCACAAGTTTGCATACTTTTTGTTCTTGGCCCTTCACAACAAATCCTTCTGGTTGGGACATAAAAACAGTCTCTTTCAAATATCCATTCAAGAAAGATGTTTTTACATCCATTTGATGGACTTTCCAACCATTCTAAGTTGCCAAGGAAAAGAGTGTTTGGATGGTAGCCCATTTTGTTGTGGGGGAAAAGTCTCCTGATAATCGATCCCTTGCTTCTATGCAAAACCTTTTGCCACAAGCCTAGCTTTGTTCTTGTCAAGTGAGCCATCAACTTTATTTTTATTCTTATAGACCCACTTGTAGCCAATTGGTTTGGTTCCCAATGGAGGATAAACCAACTTCTAAGTGCCATTCTTTATCAAGGCATCATACTCCTTTTGCATTGCTTCTTTCCATTCATCATGAGAAGCAGCTTTTTTGAAGGAAGTTGGTTCAAAATCTGTAAATAAATTCAGTTCACAATCATAAGAAACATCCATATCAACATGTCAATCATAATCATCTACATCACCTTCATTTTGGTTGGTTGTACTTCGTGTTCCTGTCTTTCCAACCTCATCGGGATGAACACTATAAAGTATCTTTATCAGCCATTTTGGGGGACCTTTCTTAGATGGTCAAGGCTTCTCAGTTTACTGAGTTGGGACTGAATCAAGAATGAGTCTCCCAATTCTTTCAATCACATCACTCAAAGTATCATCATTGGTTGGAGCCTCGTGTGGGGGATAGAGTGATTTAGAATAATATTCCACGGATTGATCTAGTACAAGAATCCCCTTGTTATAGCTCCAAATCTCACTCTTGAGATTTGTGATGCTGCACTCATGGCCTAGGGCAACCCCTCTTTCAAACCTGGTCCAAAATTTAAAAAAATAGTGTTTTATTCCTTATACGCGACATTTCCCTGAGATAAACGCGTGTATACGCGGTTCTGTGTATACCCAACCCGCGTATATGTCTTAAAACACTTAAAAAAAATAAATCTCCATAATTTCGGGCAGAGATCACAGGTTTCACCTGTTGATTACCTATTAGTGCTTGTGGCCCAACTGTTCCCAACGAATTCCCAACTAAAAAACTACTTTGGGAGAAGTATAAAAAGGCTTCAATGGGAAGGCCTAAGGGAGGAGAGAGGAGAGGAGAGAAGAGAGAGAAAGATTATTATGTTGAGATTTCCCTGACCAGGTCTGAAGATCCTAGTGTTTCCTGCACTTCCCCCATCTTACAGGAAACCCTTGTTTCCTTGTGTGTTGATGTCTATCTACTACTTGAGATATCATGAAGTCATGGAAGGAGTTTGTTAAAGGCTTGAGACTGGAAAAATCCGGAGTACGGTTCCACTTGGAGCCTACGAAAGGACGAATCAGGTGAAATTATTCCTTTCTGTACTTTATTTTTCTATAATAAAAGAAACACATGTCTTTGTTCCTGATATAAATCTTCTTCATGTCTATGATATCCATGTTATGATTCATATATGAATGGTTGTTTAATTGCATAACTGACTACCTTTCAATATAATATGAAGATGGTTTCTTTATGATGTTTAGTCCACATACTGTTGTACTTTCTTGAATTGATTGTTTTGCAGTTCAAAGGAGCAAAAGAAACTCCAAGAAGGGTTTGGACCCTAGAAGGATCTTCTCAAACGTAGGACCTCAGGTACACCCCTTATCGTAGAGTTTGCTTATATTAGCATTATGGTTGTATGGGATGTGTGTTTCTCTGTATAGACAACCCCCAATCTGCTAGGGTATCAACCCAAGACCCTAGGGGGATTTATCCCTTAACAGAATTGGCGACTCCACTGGGGACAACAGTATTGTTGTTCCTAGTTTGGGTTTATTCAAGCCAATCAGGGCTCAGCTATCTGTCTGCTTGTTGTTATTGTGTAGTATGTTCCTGTAGCAACTTGAATTGCAAGTTTGATCAGTTTCTTCATACTTTTTTTTATTTTTCTTGAAATCCTTTATATACGTTGTTTTTCTGTTTACAGAGGTGTATATACGCACGTTTCCTTAAGTAAACCTACGTATACGCATGTTTCCTTAAGCTCAGTAGCATATACACGCAAATGTGCACTAGCACAGTCGCGTATATCTTATAATTTTCAAGATTTTTCAAATCTTTTTGTTTCTGAAGGTCTATCTGCTGGTCTGATTTAGTCCTGAATAGTTACTCTTCAGTGTCAGTCTTTATTTTTACAGCAAGTATCTGATTTCAAATTCTCTCTGATTGTGAAAAGGTTGGTCTTATTTGTTTTTCTTGCAAACAACATCATTTTTTCTTAAGCACACAAGTTTTCCTGCAAGGAATCTTGGTTGCTCTGTGTCTTCAGGGCAGAAAGGTTGATCTCAATCTTTGTGTCAAGTTTTGTTTTGGTAATTTTTTGGTTTGCATGTCAAAAAAGCATCTTTATGACCATCTGCTTTTCTTGCTTTCCAAAAGTTGTTGGTTCACACTTTCTTGAAATTTGTCTTTTCAATATTTTGGTCTTTATTGCCAAGCTCTTGTGGCTGCTTTTTTATTGTTAAGAGCATTTCGAAGCACATTTTTGTTGAGTTCTCACTTGTTTCGTGTTGCAAACTCGCAAACTATTTCATTGCCTATTCTTCGATCATAAAGTTTCAGTCTTGTTTAGAGCACTTTTGAAAAGTCATTTTTGTTTTGTTTTTGAAGGAAACTTCTTGAAACTTTGTTTTGCTTTCTTGAAACTTTTTTTTCTTTTTTTTTTTTTTTTTTTTTTTTTTTTTTTTTTTTTTTTTTTTTTATGAGTGAAAGTGCATTTTTGTTTGTCTTGAAACTTTCTTTTAGTGCTTAGATGAAATAAGCAACAATAACTTATATTCCATCTAAACATTTTAAGTGGCAAATTAAAAATTTGATAAACAAGTAACTTTCATTTCTTGATTTTAAGAGTAGTTTTGAGTTTTGCATCAACATGTACTTTTTGCATTAGGATAAATTTGTGCATCCTTTTAGGGATTCATAGTTTTTTTAATTTTTGTGAGTGTGAAGCGTGAGTAAAAGAAAAGAAAATAAAAATTTGTTGCTTTCTTTGAAGTTCTTCTAAACCCAGTAGAAATTTCTTTCATCGAAAAAAGAAAACAAGTGCATTTGCATATAGTTTGGTTTTTATTAATTTCTTTTGCGTCAAAACACCACTAGTTTCACTTCCACTTATCCCTTGACTTAAAGAACAACCCATTTAAAAACAAGCGCTAATTAAAATATACTAGAACTTTTTATAATTGTCAAAGTTAGACACACAAACAAGTTTTAGGATATTTTAGGGCCTTAGATTGGGCGAGTGGAGAGATAAGTCTCAAAGGCCATTTAAACTATCAAACATAGGAGTCTGAATAGTGAGTGAAAATCCAATAGTGTTAGGGAGACCAGGAAAGCTCTGGATCTAGGAGTTAAGCACGAGGGTTCTTGAAGACAGGGAAGAGAGATAGCCCCTCTCCTACTTGTCAGATTTTACCTCAAGACTGTTCTGCCTGGCTTCTGATACGAGTTGGTAACCGTAGTTGCTACTCCTAGGGATATACACAGGTGGCTACAGAGGGGAATCCCATGGCACCTGAGGTTGACGTTGTATCACTCTCAACGGTACTACTGGAGGGCACCCTTGCGAAGCTTGGGGGCTTGCACTGACGCAGGTTGTTGTTAGGAGGTCAGTGTAACTTCCTTTGTTACCTTCGCTGATAGGACTGGGCTGCCATTATCCCAGACTATCTTCGGAAGGCCCCTTACTTCACTTTCTTGTATTTTGGTGTCCGGTCCTCATCACCCGGAGTGGAAATACTCGAAAGTTGTTTGATTGGCTGATATCTTTTAGGGACTTTCTAGTGTGTGCTCTGTGCTCTTAGTCAGCCTATCTTTCAATTTTTTGAGTCTTAAGTTAGATCTTAATAAAAAATTCAAAGTGGCTGACTGATCACCTAGACGGTCTTGAAGACTTCGTGGTCTTTCACCACCAAGTTTAGAGCCTTCTCCTAGAAGGTGCAGAGGTAATACTACCAGTGGGTTTCATCCCGTGGCAGCTGACGGATCGAGGATTGATCCTCCTCTCAGGGGCATTATTGTTCAAGATAGGCCCGGTACTTCCACAGAACAAGAAAAGAACACTCCAGTTCTTTCTCGAGTTCTCTTTCAGACGGAATATAATGTAGAGGTAAAATAACTCCCAGAGTCGTCAGCGGCTCCGAATTCTCCCTTACCTTCTAGTTATCCAGAAGTATTACGATACATTGGGACTCCGATGCATAGACCTTCAAGTCACATTATGCACTTACCATCGATGACCACTACTGGAAGCATGGCTTCTACTACAAGTGCTACAACTATGCAAACTCCAACATCAGTACAAGGGGGAGGAACAATTTCCATCTCCTCTGCTTCTTTATTTGGGTCTTTTGCTAGCACATCTTTAGTTGGGTCTACCTTGATTCCTTCCACGAGTGGAAATTCCCAAACCAATGCTTTTAGTTCTGGATTCTTCCCATTTGGAACCCATTCATAGGGTATTCCATCAGTTTCGTTTAATGCTACCACATCCATGATGGGTGGATCAGCTTCATTCCAGGGTTTTCCTTTTGGAAGTGGTCATATACCACATTCCAACCCAACAATTGGATCTATGCCTTTCTCTTCTTTAGGACAAAGTAGCAATCTTTTTCAAGGTTGGACTAACCCTGCGGTTAGTGGCATGGGAACTAGGAATCCGTTTTTCGACCAACAAGGGAATAGGCCGTATTCCACAGTTAGTTCATTTCGAAGTATTCCTCCCTTAGCTTCTGCTTGGAATCCTTATCAGGGGTTATCAACTCCTTATAATCCTTTAGGAGGAAGCTTCGCCGGTTATGGAGGTTTTTCGGTCGGAGTTGGTCAAACTCCGAGTTTTACTGAATCACAAGGCTTGCCTTTTGGTTCAGCTGGTTCTGTTGGTTACTTCGGGCAGCTTGGTGCCTTCCAAAATCCAGGCCAATCTTTTCATAACTTTGGGAGCTCCACCCAGTCTGGGTGGAATCCCCAAGGTCCTCCTAAGCTTCCCTTTCTGGCAACTTTGAATTTGCCAGATCTCACGAAATTAACAAACGATCCAATCAAATACAATCCGGCTTGGCCTCTGGTCCCAACCAAACTCCCTTCAGACATTCCAAAATTCGAAGGGAAGAGCGGTGAAGACCCAGGCAACCATGTAACCACATTCCATTTGTGGTGCTCATCAAACTCCCTTATTGATGACTCGATTAGGTTGAGACTTTTTCAACGCACCTTGACTGGTAATGTGTCCAAATGGTATATAGAGTTGCCAGGGGACATCTTTACATCTTTCGCCGACTTAGCTAATATTTTCTTAAATCATTTCCAGTTGCCTGTCCGTTATGATGCCGGAATTGAACTTCTGGCCAATTTTCGTCAGGACACGACAACTCACATTTCTGATCATATTCAGGAATGGAGACGGAGAAAGAGGCTCATTAAAATTGAAATTCCTCTGGAATACCGTCTCGAATGGTTTTTGAAATCTTTACAACCGAAAATCTCTAAGGATGTCTCCATGTCCAGAGTTTATTCTGAGGAGCAAGATATTTTTAGGGCCCAGCAATTAGAATTGATCTACTCTCAGTCTAGGATCCTACAAAAATACTTGCCAGATGCTCCTGGGTTTAAGGTTGATATAGCCAAGTCAAAGCTAGGTCCCCATGCAGATGGTATCGTTGGATCGGTAGACACAAATACGGTGAACTTGTTGAGCTAATTGCAACAGTTGTCTTTACAAACTGCTCCTAACAACCAGGTCACATCATCTAACCCTTCGTCTTCCCAACCCTCTTCGATTAATGCCGTCCAATCTGATAACCCCAAAGGAAATCAAAGTTCCAATGGGAAAAAGAAAGGACAAGGTAAGAAAAAGAACCAGGATGGGAAGACTGACGCAAATAAATTCGGCAATAATGCTAGTGGTGGTAGAAATGAGTCTAGAAAGAAAGTCAAGTTTACATGCAAGTTATGTAGTGGAGACCATTTAACTCATCTCTGCCCAAAGATTCAAGACGCTCAGTGCTTGTTAGGGCAACAAGGGGCTTCTAGTTCTCAAGCTGTGTTAACTAACCATTTTCTCCAAGGGCAGCAATTTCTTACTGGCATGAGTTCAAATCTGGGTACCTCCGTAGGGGGCAGCCAGGAAGGGGAAAAATCATCAAATGTTTTCATGATGGGTTCTAATGTCCATTTTGCCACTCGGTCATGTGATTATGGTGAAGCCAAAACTTCCAAGGATAAAGTTGTTCCCCGAAATACTAACCTTCATATTGAGCGACCCCCTGTCAAGACTATACCACAGATACCGAAAGGTTCCGCTAAACGCACGACTATTAATCCTAACGCTAGGGCCGCCTAGAATTACTCCATTGTTGAGGATCTGGCTCAGAGTCCATGCGCCATGTCCACCTTAGAGGTTCTCCAGTCGTGTCCGGCTCAACAAAGTGCTTTACTCTCGGCAATTGGAGCAGTTGATCCAACCAACTCTTTAGTGCTCACTTTTGACATGTTAAATATCAAAAGGCGACTCCCTCATCATATGGCTTTTCAAATAAAGTCTACATACCGGAAAATTAACATTTTTCGTACCGTTATTGGTGAAGGAGCTTCCATGTGCGTCATGTCGATGTCATGCTGGAAGGCCATTGGATCTCCTTCGACTGTTCCTTCACCTACCCTCCTGACTGCGTTTGATGGGCATTCTCACAAGCCGCATGGGATTATCCCAGCCTTCCCTATATGTGTTGGAGGGATGGTCGTCAATATTGAAGTAGAAGTCATTGATGCTAACCTAGACTACAATGTCCTCTTGGGAAGGAACTGGGTATACGAAATGGACGCTGTTGTGTCGACTCCGTTTCGTGTCATTTGCTTTCCTCATGAAGGGAAAATCGTTAAGGTTGATCAATTGGATTATTGTCCAGTCAATCCTCAATCAACTTCTGACTCTACTATTCCTTTAGTGGATAACCCTCGACTGCCTACTGAGAATCTAGGAGTTGGGATGTATTCCTCATTGATGGGTACCTTTGATTTTCCATCTCCTATCGCTCGAATCAATATCGTTTCATCATCTAAGGAGTCTCCTCGAGAAGAGTTCTTTCGGACTCATTATTTTTCGGACCCTTGGACCTTGCCTTCACCTATGACCACATTAACTGAAGGACAAGTCAATGGAATGGCATTCCCTATGTTTGCGGTTGATCTTAGATATCAATCTATTGTTAACTCCGCAGACGACCACTCTACTCCTTTTTCAGAAGAGGAGTTAGATGGTGATGTGGCCCCGGCCTGGACCCTTGATTCTACCTCTGCCTTGGACTGCTTAGATATGGTTTTACCTTCTGAAGAAGCAATCATCGAAGTAATGATGGGTGTAGATCGACCTTGGGAAGACTTACACCATCATTCATATTTCCTTCCTCCATTACAGAAAGTGGAATCTAGATTCTCCGAGCTCTTTACTAGTGATGTTTGTATGATATCAAACCCTTTGGCTCCAACACACTTTCGTGCCGAAGGTAATATGTCAGTGATTTCAAAAACGATATATATAAACATCTCTAGGAACCCTAACGTGATCGAGAATCTCTTCATTGGAATCGAATGTTCCCCTGAAGAAATTCAAATTTACACCGACCTATTCAAAGAATTTCAAGATGTATTTGCTTGGTCTTATGAAGAAATGCCTGGCATTGATCCTTCTATAGTTCAACATGAGATCAAGAAGTACGAAAACGCCAAACTGGTTCGTCAAAGGCTTTGGTTGGTTAATCCTAGGAAAGCAACAACCATTAAAGCTAAAGTAGAGAAGCTGCTCAAGGCGGGTTTTATATACCCTGTTTCCCTTACCGATTGGGTTTCTAATCCAGTCCCCATAGATAAAACCAAGGAACAATCCGAGTATGCATCGACTTTAGATACTTAAACAAGGCTTGTCCAAAAGATAATTACCCCACACCATTCATTGATCAGATTATTGACGAGTGTGTGGGTAATGAGATTTTTTCCTTCATGGACGGATTTTATGGGTATAATTAGATCTCTATCTGTCCTGAAGATCAACATAAGACAGCTTTTATATGTCCCTGGGTTACCTTTGCATACAGAAAGATGCCTTTTGGTCTTAAAAATGCTGGAGCGACTTTCCAGCGAGCCATGTCATATGCTTTCCACGACATTAAACATATCATCGAAGCATACTTGGAGGATCTCGCTGCTCGTTCTCGAAAGAGAACTGATCACCCTAGTCATCTTCAATTGGTTTTTGAGCGATGTCGTTTTTATAAAATCTGGTTGAATCCCAACAAGTGTGTTTTCGCGGTTACGTCTGGTCGGTTATTAGGGTTCATCATATCAAATGAAGGGATTAGGGTTGATCCCTTCAAGGTAGAGGCAATAGTTCAGTTGCCTCCCCCATCCTCAATTTGACAACTTCAAAGTCTTCAAGGGAAGGCTAATTTCTTAAGACAGTTTATAGCAAATTATGCTAAGATCACTAAAGGGTTTATGCATATGCCATGAAAAGGAGTTCCATTCATGTGGGATGACTTTGCACAGTGGTCGTTCAATGCTTTGAAAAAGGCATTAGTCTCTGCCCCGCTTTTGAGTCCACCGGATTATGGTAGGGACTTCCTTTTATATCTCGCTACAGCAAAATCAACCATTCGTATGGTTCTCATTCAGGAAGACGATGCTTTCACAGAGCATGTGATTTATTATTTGAGCCGAGGCTTGATAGGTCCTCAACTTCGCTACTCTCCGATTGAGAAATTAGCCTTGGCAGCTGTCCATGTTGTCCAGTAGCTCCGTCATTATATTTTGCTACGCAAAACTTTGGTCTTAGGAGCGGTCAATCCATTTCAGTTTTTCCTCAGTAGGCGAGTGATTGGGGGCAAATATAATCGATGGATAGTTATTTTACAGTAATTTGATTTCGAGTTCTTTTCCACTAAGTCTAAGAAATGTATGGTTTTTACCGAGCTGATTTCGGAGCTGCCTTGTGGAGAGGATACTATTTATGAGGAAAGTTTTCCCGACGAACATTTATTCCTCATCTCTTCACTCGACCCTTGGTATGGAGATATCATTGTCTATCTCCAGACTTCGAAGTTTCCCTCTACTTTCTCTAAGGATGAACGTCGAAAATTACGTCACCTGGCTAAAAATTATGTTATCATTGGTGACACATTATATCGTCGAGGGGTTGATACAATCCTTCGGTGTTGTTTAACCTTAGAGGAAGCAGAGACTGTGCTAAATGACTGCCACAATGGAGCTTGTGGTGGTCATCTATCAGAGCTTGCTACAGCTCAGCGTATCTTGCATGCCGACTATTTTTGGCCTTCGCTCTTCAAAGATTGTGTTGAAGCGTTCAAACACTGTCACCCATGTCAAGTTTATACTCGGAAGATGCGCGCGCATCCAGCTCCTCTTTTTCCCGTTGTCAGTTTCGGTCCCTTTACTAAGTGGGGTATTGATTTTACAACTTGTAATCTGCCTTCAACAGCGAATCACAAGTACATTATCGTGGTTGTAGACTATTTCATGAAGTGGGCTGAGGCCATGCCCACTTATAAAAACGATAGTGAAACAGCGGCGTTGTTCCTTTTTAATCAGATTATCTCAAGGTTTGGTATCCCGAGAGAGATTGTGACTGACCATGGCAGTCATTTCCAGAACCAACTAATGTCTGAATTGGCTCTCAAATTGGGTTTCCGGCAGGAACATTCGTCTCCTTATTATCCTCAGGCCAATGGACAGGTCGAGGCAGTAAACAAAACACTTAAGACGATCCTGCAGAGGACAATTGACAAAAATTGATCCAATTGGAATCTTATGTTGTATCCGGCTCTTTGGGCATACCGATCCTCCGTCAAGACTGCTACAGGTTTTACACATTTTTAGTTAGTTTATGGCATGGAATCTATCTTTCCTATTGAATGTGAAATTCCATCTCTTAAGTTAGCTATTGAGCTTCTTCCAGAGACTTCTAGTCTCGAAGAGCGCCTCCTTCACTTGGAACATCTTGATGAGCAGCGTTGAGATGCTGCCACAGTAAATGAGGCTCATAAGAAAAGGGTGAAAACTTAGTATGATAAAGTTGTCCATCCTCGAGTCTTTTGTAAAGGCGACCTTGTCTTGGTCTATGATCAAGATAAGGACACCTTGGGGGCAGGAAAGTTCAAGCCTCTGTGGTATGGTCCCTTCATAATTAAACAAGTTTTAAAAAAGGGGTCGTATGAGTTAATCAATTTCGAAGGAAACAAGTTGGCGGAGCCCCGAAACGGGCTCTACCTCAAGAAGTACTTTGCTTAAGTAGCATCTAGGCAATGGCTTCTTTGTACATTATGTATATTTGTACATATCTTATCGAGAGTTTTTTAATATCAACACTTTTTGGTCTGCTTTGGTAGGTGTTGATGGATGACTTGGTCTATTTTGGATGCGCTGATGGTGCTAGTCCGCACACTCGGAATCTCGCTTCCGCAGCTTTGGTACTCTATTATCCAACTGGTCAGTTGATGGTATCAAGGGGAGTATGCATTGGTCTTGTTTCAAATAATATGGCTAAGTATATTGCCGTCATTAATCTACTATTTGAGGCAACTTCTCACGGAATTGACCCGTTGGTAGTCTATCTTGACTCACAAGTGATAGTGTCACAATTAAATAACACTTATCAGGTAAGGTATCCATGTTTATATCGCCAGTATTTAAGGGTGAGGTTGTTGCAAAGATCATTTACTTATATTAATTATTTGCACATCCCAAGATCTCATAATTGGTTAGCTGATTCTATCGCTAATCAAGCATTAGATTGGCATATCAATCATTCATCACAATAAAATCAAACATCAAAAAGTCGAACTGTATATATATATATCATAAAGCGTCTCAAGTGTACATAGATCTGTCCAAAAAATATACAAAATTGGGACTCAAATGCCCATAATCATGTCTAGTATATATAATGCTCCGGCTCAGGATGACTGGCTAAGTAGGAAACTACTGCATTGGCCACACGCCTAAATGTGCGAACCCAGTCTCATGGCATCCCAACCACATGACGCTACATCTCTACAGGAAGGTCCTATATAGCTTCCATCAGTACTCTGTGAGTCAGTCTCACCAAGTGCCACTGAACTGTGTATAGAACTCGCTCTGTGTCTGCAGCTACCTCTTTGGCCCCTTGGCCGCCACGTTGATGCTGTGGGAAATCATCTGGTCGTATCGGCCCAATATTTGGAACATGATCATCATATTAGTCATTTGAATCCTATCAAAAACATTTTTCAAAATTCATTATTATATTTGAAAAATCCAAAAAATCATAAAATCATAAAACACTTACCAATGTTACCCCATGCTGCAGTCGGTGGTAATACTAGATCAGGGTCTCCTCGGAAATCCAACCCAGCATAAGGTTAGTCATCTATGGCGATGATTTGTTGTGCCCACCAAGAGAAGAAGTCATCATCAAAAGCAGTCCGTGGGACGTCCCCACCTCCTAGACATTTCATCAGGTCAGCCCACCTGCCCATACGTGGATCTCGCGAGGAGCTAATTGAAACTGGTACTCTAGGGCGAAGTGCAGGGACCCTCTCAAAAAAGAAAGAACACAGAATAGTCCCATATCCGAAGTTTTTGGTCTGCCCTCTCTTGATGGAAGTGAACTGGCTCTTCATACTAGCCAGAAGAGGAGTACACTAGTCAAATACGGTGGTGAGACAGTCAACCGCCACGCTTATGGTTAGTCATGATGCCTGGTGTAGAGAAGCTGAACCGTTCACTCTAGCTATAGTGAACAGGATTATCCTCAGCGATAAACTCTCCACATGTGTGATAGAAATTTGACTTCCAACCTTTTTTGGATCTCTCAGGCAATAGATATGTACGTAGTCCTTGATCGAGAGACTGCTTCGTGTCCTGCCCTTAGCATGTACCACCTCTTCCCTCCGAGAAAGGCCTGTGATGAAACAAATATCTTCCACTTCTATCTTGAGTGGCATCTGGTCAATCATAAATGCCTCATCCTCGATACTCCAGTAATCAGTGAGCATCTCAAGCAGACATGTGTTTGCTTTCATATTTGGTAGTTTGAAGAATTTTAGGAAACCACATCCCCGTAAGGCATCCAAAGCATTAGGATCATTCATGACCTCATCGTCCACTGTGTTATGCTCTCTTTCTCTCCAAGTGACTGGATCCTAAAGAAAAAATGAATTTGGACCGTTAGTTTTTTTGTTTGAAATGTTCGCGGCATATACGCAGGTCACTTTGCACACAGTCGCGTGAAGGGACCGCGTGTACGCGGGTTTCATATTTCCAACCCGTGTATAGGTCGCGGTGAAATTTTTGGCAAAAAATTCAACGGTAAAACATTAATTAAAAATTCTAAAACTAGTCACAATCGATTGCAAGATAAGTATAAGAGCTACCTAGGGATTTTGGAAGAATTTGAATGGTTGAATTTGGCGTATGGAAAGTTTTCTCCTTTTGCTCCACTTTTGTGCTCTCAAACTCAAATGGTGAAAATGGTGAGTCCAAAAACTCTTTTATAGACTTTGAAAAAGCAAAAAAAATTCAAAAAATTGATTTTGTTTGGTCTCATGTAACTTTTAACTTGGGAGCTTGGAATGTCAAGAATGGTGTGATTTTCAAGACATTTTGGAAATTTTTCGACAGTTTCCAGATAGTTCCATGACTGCTAACCCGTCATGGCAAGTATCGTTTTCTGAATGGCATATAGGTTAGGGAAGCCATTTTTCCGTTGCATTATGCATACTAGCCTCCATTTGTCGATACATTTGCTATAAGGTCGATCCCATCGTGTTATGGTTTGTAAACCACCTTCACTCACCGATTTTTTTAAATCATGACAGGATGGTAGAGCCATCCTTTTCATGGGCATTGTAGTTAGCACCTCACTGACATTTGTTGCCCATGCTGCTCCGATCTGAGTAGGTTCGGGAGTCCTCTGTAGTCCCGCCATGACTTATGCGATGAAGACTTATTCCTTTTTGCTTCTTTGCTTCGTTCTAGCCTTATATCCTAGAGGCTCCTTTGTGTTGAGTTGTACTACTGCATTGCATTTTGACTATTTGCACCATTTGGCCTTGAGCCAGCTTCACTTGGACTCGTGTTTAAGCCAACTTTTGACCATGACGACTGAAAAATCAAATTTGCATACCTTTGAATTTTGCAGCTTGACACACCTTGACCCGTGGAAGGAACACACCTTTGAGTGTCATTGACCAGTTTTCACCTCCGTGCATTGAGCATAGGAATGTTCCAATCCCAGGAACTAGATCATCTATTTCACCGATACTCATTCTTTCCATTGTACTATAGCATTCTTTTATTCTTTTTCCACCTTAAAAGAAAAAGACAAAAAAAATTATATATTCCAAAAAGAGTGGGAACGGGACAATATTTTCCTTTATTGTTGGCAGCTAGAGTCAGTCGTGTTGCCCTTGAACAAAGCACTCAAAACAAAGTCTCCTCCATTTGGGCGGGATTTAGTTTGACTTAGGTATGCCTTAACCTTGTTATTGAGTCAGTTCTCCCCTGATTGGTTATCTCTTCCAATCATATGGAGGGTTCGTTCATGCCTCCTGCATGACAAACTTATACAGAGTCATCATATGCTACCACATAGTCACATTGAGTTGTGCTTTTTGTTCAAGGGAAGTTAGCCTGAATCGGCCTCTCTACGATGTCTCTTGACTCATTTTTTAGTCGGCCATCCCTGGTTGTCAGTATCATGTCTATCATCACATCAGTTATATTGGTCCTTTACTCGTGTCAGTTTGAGAAGGTCTCCATTGACTTCTTTCTGGCGGGTCTTGTCCTTATCGACGATGACATCTTGCTCTGAGGATAGGCCTAGAGCTGCACTCTGGCCCTATTTTCATTATTGATAGGTTACCTTGTGCTCAGCATCGATCAGTATCATGGGTCTTTGACTGAGTGGTTTCCCTTTTTTTTGACATCAGCTTACATTATCACACATTGGGATTCGTGCAGTACCTTGGTTTCCATTTGACCCTATTGGTGGATGCCTCGCCTCTGTGTCAGCTTTCATTATTGGTTGGTTCAAAGGGTTTCTTTCGTGCACTAGCCACATCTTGTGTACGCCGAAAACGTACTTCGGTCAGGTTACTACATCTTTTTTCGTCCGATTCCTTCCACATTATTGGCCTATGGGTTACACTCGTGCTAGATTGATGAAGGATTCCTTAATGCGTTCCTTCTAGTGGATCTTTCCCTATCGACTTCGACTCATTGCTCTGGCGCAAAGATCTAGAGTCCATTTGGCAGTACCTTGGGGTTTGCAGTCATTAGTGGTAGATCCTTCGCTATCGATAGTGGGAAACCATCATTGTCTCCTGATTGATAGATTCTTACAGGTGTTCAACTTCAGCTCATCTATTCGCACTTGTTAGATTGTACTGGGTACCTTGACACTCATTATCATTATTGGTGAGTAGTCTCACATTTGTTAACGGTATACATCAATGACCGGCAATCAAACGATTTCTCACATGGTCGACTTCAGATCATTTATTCCCATGTTGTATAAATGTACCATGGTGGTCGGTGAAGACCTTAGGTTGTATCAGCATTCATTGGTTCACTTGACAGTTGCTCCTGTTGCTGCTAGTTGATACCACTTCACCTTATATGTTGCAGTCATCCATGGTGACATTTTATATGCTAGCACCTGAGTTTGTGGTGTAGTACCATCTTATTCCATCATGTTCATTTGGTACCTTTTTGGGATCAGTCTTTGATATCAGTGATCTGCTTTATCCTTCAGCCTCATTGACATTCTTATATGTAACATTCAGACATGTACTTGTTCGATCATGATCAGATGATCCATTATGTATTTTCCAGTCTTTTATACTTGTATACTTAGTGGATCCGCTTGTACTTGATATGCAGACATGCTATACTTTCTCTGAGCATGGGTATGCCTGCCTCAGATAGTGTTTCTTTCTGATCTCCTTTTGTGGCTTGGCAAACTAAATTCTGGTGAATTCCTTCTCAGCTTTCGACAGATTTCCTTTCCATGGACTTGCTTAATACATTTCGGCCATCATGTACCCCTTCTGACCTCATATATTAGGGGGCATCTGTTATAGCTCTAAATCTCACTCTTGAGGTTTGTGATGCTGCATTCATGGCCTAGGGCAACCCCTCCTTCCAGACCTGGTCCAAAATTTAAAAAACAGTGTTTTATTCCTTATACGCGACATTGCCCTAAGATAAACGCGTGTATACGTGGGTCTGTGTATACCCAACTCGTGTATATGTCTTAAAACACTTAAAAAAAATAAATCTCCTTAATTTCAGGCGGAGATCATGGGTTTCATCTGTTGATTACCTGTTAGTGCCCGTGGCCCAACTGTTCCCAACGAATTCCCAACTAAAAAACTACTTTGGGAAAAGTATAAAAAGGTTTCAATGGGAAGGCCTAAGGGAGGAGAGAGGAGAGGAGAGAAGAGAGAGAAATATTATTATGCTGAGATTTCCCTGACCAGGTCTTAAGATCCTAGTGCCTCTTGCACTTCCCCCATCTTACAGGAAACCTTTGTTTCCTTGTGTGTTGATGTCTATCTACTACTTGAGATATCATGGAGTAAGTCATGGAAGGAGTTTGTTAAAGGCTTGAGATTGGACGAATCCGGAGGATGGTTTTGCTTGGAGCCTGCAAAAGGATGAATCAAGTGAAATTATTCCTTTCTATACTTTATTTGTCTATAATAAAAGAAACACATGTCTTTGTTCCTGATATAAATCTTCTTCATGTTTATGATATCCATGTTATGATTCATATATGAATGGTTGTTTAATTGCATAACTAACTACCTTTCAATACAATATGAAGATGGTTTATTTATGATGTTTAGTCCATATACTGTTGTACTTTTTTGAATTGATTGTTTTGCAGTTCAAAGGAGCAAAATGAACTCCAAGAAGGTTTTTGAATCTAGAAGGATCTTCTCAAATGTAGGACCTCAAGTACGCTCCTTATCATAGAGTTTGCTTATATTAGCATTATGGTTGTATGGGATGTGTGTTTCTCTGTATATACAACTCCCAGTCTGCTAGGGTATCAACCCAAGACCCTAGGGGGATTTATCCCTTAACACCCCCCTTCAAGATGTGGAATTTAATTATCAATTTTTTGAAACAATCTTGCATGTTTGAATCTATCCAAGTGATCAAGCTGCTGCTTAACAACATTTTCAGCTTAGGAAGATTCGAGAAAGATTACATCTCTAGATACAACAAACTTCTTATTAACTTCATCATAGAAACGCTTGAGTATTTATGGATGCTTCTATAAAAAATTCTCATCCTCCCATGTGGAATCTTTAGCAGATAAGTTCTTCCACTTGATGAGGTACTCTAAAATTGATCGATTTCCTAGCTGTCGATTTCTTGTTTTTGTGACTACTTCTGATTCCAATATGATTTTTCCTTCTTCGTCAAGTTCTAGCAATATTGTTTGAACTGGGATATTCTCACCTATAACCTTCTTTAAGCATGAAACATGGAAAATTGGGTGCACTCAGGAAAATGCAGGAAGTTCCAATTTGTATGCCATAGTACCAATCTTTTGTAACACCTTGTACGAACCATAATACTTTGGTGATAATTTATTAGCCTTCTTATCTTGCTAGAGGAACATTTGTTTGTATGGTTGTAGTTGTAGAAATACCTAGTCACCTACATCAAAACTTCTTTCGTTGCGATATTGATCTACCTGTTGTTTCATTCTATTTTGCGCCAAAGTGAGGTTATCCTTTAAAAGTTTGAGAACTTGTTGTTGATGCTCGATGTGATATTCCACTACTTGAACCTTAGAATTTTCTTTTAAAGATGATGTGATGGATGGTGGATGATATCCATAAAGTGCCATAAATAGGGTCATTTTTGCTACAGTATGGATGCAAGTGTTATACCACCATTCATCCAGAGGAAACCACTTGACCCATTGTGTCTGTTTATCAGATACAAAGCAATGAAGATATCCTTCCCAACATTTTTTCACTATCTCAATTTTCCCATCAGATTGAGGATGATAAGAAGAGCTATGAGATAACTAAGTACCCAAATATTCCACCCCTTGTACTCCAAAGAAACATTTGGAGATGTTTTCATATAATTGTTTCTCCTCCAATAGTTTGAGCACCCTATCAACATGTTGAACATGATCCTTCCAAGACTTGTTGTAGATTAGTATATCATCAAAAAATACTAACCCAAATTTTCTAAGGAAGGGTTTGAAAATGGAATTCATCAAACCTTGAAATGTAGAAGGTGCATTGGTAAGGCCAAAAGGCATGACCAAAAATTCATAATGACCCTCATGAGTTCTAAATGTTGTTTTTGGAATTCCTTCAGTCTTCATTCTGATTTGATGATATCTTGAATGAAGATCCAACTTGATGAAGTAAATTGATCCATGCAATTCATCCAGTAATTCATCAATGATAGCAATGGGAAATGTATCTTTAATAGTGAGCTTGTTGAGCTCCCTGTAATCTGGACACATGCACCATGATCCATCCTTCTTGTGCACCAACACTATTGGAGCAGAGAGGGAACTTTGACTAGGTTAAATTATACTAGCCTCTAGAATTTTAGCAACCATACATTCAATTTCACTCTTTTGTGCATAGGGATATCTGTATGGCCTGATGTTTGGAGGAACACTTCCTGGAATCTGATGAATAGCATGATCATGATCACGAATAAGTGGGATACCTTTAGGAGTCTCAAATACCTTGGAATGATTGTCCAAGACTTTTTGGAGATCTCGAGAAATAGATGATTCCGATGTGGAAACATCTAGCGAACATATTTGTGCAATTACACCTCTTTGTTCTTTTTTAAAAGCTTTGTCATACCGTTAGAGCTAATTATCTTTCCTAGTTTCCCTTCAATACCCCTTAATGCAACTTCCTTTTCTTCCGTAGAAAATTTCATGAAAAGTTCTTGAAAATTAAAAGCTATTGTAC
>APFE031078316.1:72276-95521 GCA_000404065.3 Pinus taeda | reverse complement strand
GAGGGTTCGTTCATGCCTCCTGCATGACAAACTTATACAGAGTCATCATATGCTACCACATAGTCACATTGAGTTGTGCTTTTTGTTCAAGGGAAGTTAGCCTGAATCGGCCTCTCTACGATGTCTCTTGACTCATTTTTTAGTCGGCCATCCCTGGTTGTCAGTATCATGTCTATCATCACATCAGTTATATTGGTCCTTTACTCGTGTCAGTTTGAGAAGGTCTCCATTGACTTCTTTCTGGCGGGTCTTGTCCTTATCGACGATGACATCTTGCTCTGAGGATAGGCCTAGAGCTGCACTCTGGCCCTATTTTCATTATTGATAGGTTACCTTGTGCTCAGCATCGATCAGTATCATGGGTCTTTGACTGAGTGGTTTCCCTTTTTTTTGACATCAGCTTACATTATCACACATTGGGATTCGTGCAGTACCTTGGTTTCCATTTGACCCTATTGGTGGATGCCTCGCCTCTGTGTCAGCTTTCATTATTGGTTGGTTCAAAGGGTTTCTTTCGTGCACTAGCCACATCTTGTGTACGCCGAAAACGTACTTCGGTCAGGTTACTACATCTTTTTTCGTCCGATTCCTTCCACATTATTGGCCTATGGGTTACACTCGTGCTAGATTGATGAAGGATTCCTTAATGCGTTCCTTCTAGTGGATCTTTCCCTATCGACTTCGACTCATTGCTCTGGCGCAAAGATCTAGAGTCCATTTGGCAGTACCTTGGGGTTTGCAGTCATTAGTGGTAGATCCTTCGCTATCGATAGTGGGAAACCATCATTGTCTCCTGATTGATAGATTCTTACAGGTGTTCAACTTCAGCTCATCTATTCGCACTTGTTAGATTGTACTGGGTACCTTGACACTCATTATCATTATTGGTGAGTAGTCTCACATTTGTTAACGGTATACATCAATGACCGGCAATCAAACGATTTCTCACATGGTCGACTTCAGATCATTTATTCCCATGTTGTATAAATGTACCATGGTGGTCGGTGAAGACCTTAGGTTGTATCAGCATTCATTGGTTCACTTGACAGTTGCTCCTGTTGCTGCTAGTTGATACCACTTCACCTTATATGTTGCAGTCATCCATGGTGACATTTTATATGCTAGCACCTGAGTTTGTGGTGTAGTACCATCTTATTCCATCATGTTCATTTGGTACCTTTTTGGGATCAGTCTTTGATATCAGTGATCTGCTTTATCCTTCAGCCTCATTGACATTCTTATATGTAACATTCAGACATGTACTTGTTCGATCATGATCAGATGATCCATTATGTATTTTCCAGTCTTTTATACTTGTATACTTAGTGGATCCGCTTGTACTTGATATGCAGACATGCTATACTTTCTCTGAGCATGGGTATGCCTGCCTCAGATAGTGTTTCTTTCTGATCTCCTTTTGTGGCTTGGCAAACTAAATTCTGGTGAATTCCTTCTCAGCTTTCGACAGATTTCCTTTCCATGGACTTGCTTAATACATTTCGGCCATCATGTACCCCTTCTGACCTCATATATTAGGGGGCATCTGTTATAGCTCTAAATCTCACTCTTGAGGTTTGTGATGCTGCATTCATGGCCTAGGGCAACCCCTCCTTCCAGACCTGGTCCAAAATTTAAAAAACAGTGTTTTATTCCTTATACGCGACATTGCCCTAAGATAAACGCGTGTATACGTGGGTCTGTGTATACCCAACTCGTGTATATGTCTTAAAACACTTAAAAAAAATAAATCTCCTTAATTTCAGGCGGAGATCATGGGTTTCATCTGTTGATTACCTGTTAGTGCCCGTGGCCCAACTGTTCCCAACGAATTCCCAACTAAAAAACTACTTTGGGAAAAGTATAAAAAGGTTTCAATGGGAAGGCCTAAGGGAGGAGAGAGGAGAGGAGAGAAGAGAGAGAAATATTATTATGCTGAGATTTCCCTGACCAGGTCTTAAGATCCTAGTGCCTCTTGCACTTCCCCCATCTTACAGGAAACCTTTGTTTCCTTGTGTGTTGATGTCTATCTACTACTTGAGATATCATGGAGTAAGTCATGGAAGGAGTTTGTTAAAGGCTTGAGATTGGACGAATCCGGAGGATGGTTTTGCTTGGAGCCTGCAAAAGGATGAATCAAGTGAAATTATTCCTTTCTATACTTTATTTGTCTATAATAAAAGAAACACATGTCTTTGTTCCTGATATAAATCTTCTTCATGTTTATGATATCCATGTTATGATTCATATATGAATGGTTGTTTAATTGCATAACTAACTACCTTTCAATACAATATGAAGATGGTTTATTTATGATGTTTAGTCCATATACTGTTGTACTTTTTTGAATTGATTGTTTTGCAGTTCAAAGGAGCAAAATGAACTCCAAGAAGGTTTTTGAATCTAGAAGGATCTTCTCAAATGTAGGACCTCAAGTACGCTCCTTATCATAGAGTTTGCTTATATTAGCATTATGGTTGTATGGGATGTGTGTTTCTCTGTATATACAACTCCCAGTCTGCTAGGGTATCAACCCAAGACCCTAGGGGGATTTATCCCTTAACACCCCCCTTCAAGATGTGGAATTTAATTATCAATTTTTTGAAACAATCTTGCATGTTTGAATCTATCCAAGTGATCAAGCTGCTGCTTAACAACATTTTCAGCTTAGGAAGATTCGAGAAAGATTACATCTCTAGATACAACAAACTTCTTATTAACTTCATCATAGAAACGCTTGAGTATTTATGGATGCTTCTATAAAAAATTCTCATCCTCCCATGTGGAATCTTTAGCAGATAAGTTCTTCCACTTGATGAGGTACTCTAAAATTGATCGATTTCCTAGCTGTCGATTTCTTGTTTTTGTGACTACTTCTGATTCCAATATGATTTTTCCTTCTTCGTCAAGTTCTAGCAATATTGTTTGAACTGGGATATTCTCACCTATAACCTTCTTTAAGCATGAAACATGGAAAATTGGGTGCACTCAGGAAAATGCAGGAAGTTCCAATTTGTATGCCATAGTACCAATCTTTTGTAACACCTTGTACGAACCATAATACTTTGGTGATAATTTATTAGCCTTCTTATCTTGCTAGAGGAACATTTGTTTGTATGGTTGTAGTTGTAGAAATACCTAGTCACCTACATCAAAACTTCTTTCGTTGCGATATTGATCTACCTGTTGTTTCATTCTATTTTGCGCCAAAGTGAGGTTATCCTTTAAAAGTTTGAGAACTTGTTGTTGATGCTCGATGTGATATTCCACTACTTGAACCTTAGAATTTTCTTTTAAAGATGATGTGATGGATGGTGGATGATATCCATAAAGTGCCATAAATAGGGTCATTTTTGCTACAGTATGGATGCAAGTGTTATACCACCATTCATCCAGAGGAAACCACTTGACCCATTGTGTCTGTTTATCAGATACAAAGCAATGAAGATATCCTTCCCAACATTTTTTCACTATCTCAATTTTCCCATCAGATTGAGGATGATAAGAAGAGCTATGAGATAACTAAGTACCCAAATATTCCACCCCTTGTACTCCAAAGAAACATTTGGAGATGTTTTCATATAATTGTTTCTCCTCCAATAGTTTGAGCACCCTATCAACATGTTGAACATGATCCTTCCAAGACTTGTTGTAGATAGTATATCATCAAAAAATACTAACACAAATTTTCTAAGGGTGGGTTTGAAAATGGAATTCATCAAACCTTGAAATGTAGAAGGTGCATTAGTAAGGCCAAAAGGCATGACCAAAAATTCATAATAACCCTCATGAGTTCTAAATTTTGTTTTTGGAATTCCTTCAGTCTTCATTCTGATTTGATGATATCCTAAATGAAGATCTGACTTGGAAAAGTAAATTTCTCCATGTAATTCATCCAATAATTCATCAATGACATGAATGGGAAATTTATCTTTAATAGTAAGCTTGTTGAGCTCCCTATAATCTAGACACATGCACCATGATCCATCCTTCTTGTGTACCAATACCACTGAAGCAGAGAAAGAACTTTGACTAGGTTGAATTATACCAACCTCTAGCATTTCTGCAACCTTACGTTCAATTTCACTCTTTTGGGCATATGGATATCTATAAGACCTAATGTTTGGGGGGACACTTCCTGGAATCAAATGAATAGCATGATCATGATCACGAATAGGTGGGAGGCCTTTGGGAGTCTCAAATACCTTGGAATGATTGTCTAAAACATTTTGGAGATCTAGAGAAATAGATGATTTCAATGTGGGAACCTCTAGTGAACATAATTGTGCAATTACACCCCATTTTTATTTCTTTAGAAGCTTTTGCATGTTGTTAGATCTGATTATCTTTCTCGGTTTTTTTATGATACCCCTTAATTCAACTTCCTTTCCTTCCCAAAAAAATTTCAAGAAAATTTCTTGAAAATTAAAAGCTATCATACCCAAAGATTGTAGCCATTAGACTCCTAGTACAACATCTGCACCACCCATTGAAATGGAAAGCATTGGACTATTCAAGACATATTCTCCTATGGATAGCTTCATATTATGGCACTTTCCATAGCAATTTATGGTTCCTCCATTTGCAACCATTATTTGACACTCTGATGTTGGATATAGGAAGCAATTCAATTCCTTGGCTATCTTACAATGAATAAAATTATGGGTACTACTCGAATCAATCAACACTATTACATTTTTCTTCTTGATATTCCCTTCTATCTTGAGAGTTTGAGGAGTGGTAATTCATGTCAATGCATTACAAGATATGGTCTAATTTATTTCTTCTTTCTTTGGGATTGGTTCCTGGTGTATATCCTCTTCTTTTGACATTTCTTATTATTTTTCTTCCTCCTATTCCCCATCTCTGTAAATTAATTTCTTCTCAACGCACTTATGACCTTTAGTGTATTTTCTATCACAATTGTAACAAATCCATTTTTCTCTTTTTTCTTCCAATTGTTTTGGTGTCAACCTTGTATGTGGTGAAAGGCTAGGAGCAACAACAGTTCCATCTTTATAGTTATGAGTGGTAGGATTCCTTGTTGCCATAATTTTGCTTTCAATTTTTCTTGCCAGTTTGTATGCCTTCTCCAATGAATCAAGTTCCCAAAGTCAAACCTCATGTTGGATGTTATTTTTTAAAGTCCCTATGAACACTTCAATCCTATGCTTCTCTGGAAGATCATTTACCTTTATATTCAATTTTTGGAAGTCCTCAATGTGCTCTACCATTGAACCCTTTTGTTTGAAATTTATCAATTGGCTAAAGAAGGTCTTTCTCTTTGTATCATCATAATGTGTTATCATTTCCTCCATGAAAATTGACCAGGTGACAAGTTGTTTATGAGAAACAATCCCTCTATACCATACAAATTGATTCAGTTCTAAATATAAAGATGCAATATGTACCTTTTGTGTGTTTTGCACATTATGTAGATCAAAATATTTCTCCATCTGTAGTATCCATGTTATGGGATCCTTGTCATCAAACTTCCTCATATCTATATTTGTAATATATTGGGTCTTCAATCCAAAATTAGATTATATGAAATCATGATTAACATTACTTTTGTTCTCATCATGAGTTTCCTCTACTACCTTTTCGATATTAGGAGGCCTTTCTTGTAGCATCTTTGCCCCATCTTCCTTCAAACCTTCCATGTATTTCTTCAAATATTCCATGTATTTTTTCCAATATGTTTCCATACCATCTATATCAGCTTCCATGGCATAGATAAAACTATTTATCTTAGCTTCAGTCGCATTCTTCAAATCATCCATGTAATTTTAATTACTAAGTGTTTCTATTTTCTTGATTCGAGTCATTCTTTTTCTTTCTTTTAGTATCTCGATCTTGAATTCGTTGTATCTCTGAAAGTTTGGATCTCCAAGGTCTGGAATTGCGAACTATGGTAGCCCCCTTCATTCTCCTTCCAATGCCATAAGTCTTATTGAAATTGGATTCTCCAAGAAAGAGTTATGCCCAATCTCCCAAGATGATCTGATTATATACTTTTTCAGTAGAGCGAACTTGTAAAAAGTGCCACGTGTCACTTTTTCGACCTTTGGACATGAAAATGATACAAGAGAAGTACAGTTCGTCCTCTTTCTGTAACTTCTTACGAAATTTCAATCTGGTACTCAGAGAGAAAGTTATGACAATTTTCCCAAGGTCACCATTTTGGGATGTAATTCGGGAGTCTGCAAAAACCCTCAATGCATTGGACCATATCTTTAAAACTAAAACGAAACAAGATTTGAAATTCGAGCCCAAGATTCACCAAGATTTCAGATCAAATGGGTTTTACATTTAGAGTTTGAACCTTCGTAGAAAAATAATTATAGCGAAAATTCCACGATGACCTGTTTGAGATGGAATTTTGGAGCTTGAAAAAACCCTAACTTACTCAGATCATATCTCCGAAAATATAGTGAGACGAGATCTGAAATTCGTACCCAAGGTTTAGAATGATTTCGGCTCAAATGGGTTTTTTTTAGCTTCTGAAACTTCGTAGCGAAAACGTTATAGCGAAAATTCCATGATGGCCTGTTTGGAGCAGCGAAACCCTAGAATCGAAAGCTTTGATACCAAATGTTATGAATCTAGCTCACAAAAAGATATAAAAGATAGATCAATGACTTATAAATCAGCCTCTTTGAGGGGGAAACCTCCTTTACATTACATAAATGAACAATTCTTGGATGATACAAATGACGAGACCTCCTTTTTATATATAAGAATTTAAGGGTTCCCAATACAATTAGAGCCTACATAACAATAATATTGTAGGGGCACAACAATAACAATAGTGGGCTTCTATGGGGCATAATAATAGCAACATGGGGACTATATGGGCACAATAATACAATAAGGGGGTTGCACTAATAACAACAAGGGGTTACACTAGTAGTATAGGGATCTAACACAATAGCATAATTCCTTAATTAAATCTAATCACCCTCATTAGATGCATAGGACTTATTGATGGATAATAATAACTTTCCCCAATTACATTACAATGTTTTTATCTTTCAACCATGTGTACTCAACCATTAATTTCTCGGATTTTCTTTATTCACAAAATAAAACATAATTACAACTTTACAACCAACTATTATCGATGGTAAATTATTGATAATTAAAATGTTCATTTGTCTTTCAATGTAGCATAGTTAATCAAAAGAAATAAACTCATGCACATTTAATTACAATAAAAGCATTAAGCTAAGGGATATGACACCTAATATACCCAAGCGGGTGTCCTTTTGAGGCATAAGTGACCTTGAAAGGTGGAAAAGTAAGTTATGATAGGGGTAATCAGATAACGAAGAAAGATTCCACTAGGAAAAGTCCATTTGAGTTGGTACACTTTACTTATTCACCTAAGCCTAGCTCCCATTATACAAAATTATGCAACATTTTTTTATTGTTTAGAAGCTCCACCTAATAGGATCAACTAATTTATTGAGCTCGATGAAACTAGATGTTATTTCCGTAGAAAATCTTGCAGATTCACAAGATCATTCAATGTACTAAAGAAAGAGACAATAATCTACTTCTACTCTTTATAGTGGAAGCCCATAAAGATCGAGCAAAACAATAATCAACAAAAGGAAGACAAATCAATGGCTCATAACACAATAAATATATGGGGAAAGCCACAGCTCAAAACCCCACTATATGTATTTCATTAATCAGAAATCCAAGTTGATAATACAACGCTTATTCTCACAAGAACAATCCCATCACTCAGTAAAATCAATCTCCCACCTCACAAGCGAGCTCAAGCTAAATCCAGGCCTCTTCTCTGCTCTCCAAGCCTCCCATTTCCTTGCGCCCATGGTCAAAGAATTTGGATAAACATAATATGTTTTGCTCAACCTTGAGCTTAACCTGCACAATTATTTCCTATCCTCCACCTGTTGACTTCCTTTGGCCAACACTTAGCCAAATTTCCAAGCCTCCAAGCTTCTAATTCTTTGCACAATTGCTAAGAGAATTAGCCTGTATTTAAAGGGAAATTCCTCGTCCGTAATTGCGCAATCCAAAATAGGTTCAGTTCTTGATTGCATGCACTATCTGTACAACTCAGAAAATTATACAACAAATAGTACAATGTCCCTGCACTCTAGTCTCAACCGGGTCTTTCTCAGAATCGACATGTATGAGTTTCTAATGAGGGAATCTTTAGTCAACTGGAGTAGCACTAGTTGAGTGCACTAATGCATCAACCAATTGTTAACTCACTATTAGTTTCCTAAACAATTTGGAACTAATTTAACTAGACTTAACTCACTAAACTGAGTTAACTAAGTACAACTCATACTTAATTCATTCTGGACCCTTATAATATAGGGAGAACATATACATGACTTCAGAAAGACTTTCAACTCGAAATTCCTAAGTTAACTAAGTCAAATCACTCTACTTGACTATTACAAGTTGCTATGAGAATAAAATTTGATTTTAATTCCTAGTTTAATTCAAGGACAAATTAAATTGGAATTTCTGGATTTTATTTTTATCATTTCTTGTTGTTATTTTCAACACTCTCTCTCAACAAAAAGAAATTCAACTCGATCCTGATCCTAAAGCTTTGGAATGTTCTACATGCAACACTTCTCTCTAGTGTTGTTGCTACAGCAACTCCAGAAACAAAAAAAAAAAACATCCAACCTAAACCAGAATGATGTCTCTGTCGTCAAAGTCTCTCACTGTTATTGCCTCTGTCAACTGAAAATTTTGCGCTTCTGTTAACTCTGCCTTTCTGCACTGTTGTCAACTCTCTCTACGCTTCTTTAGTATCTGACTGCTCTAGCCTCTATCACTTTGATCTCTGATTGCATCAATCCCACTGATTCCTCTCGCTACTATGTACGTTGGGATCCCATAGCAAGGTATGATCCATGAGATAAAACCACTCAATGGACCCTGCCCAATTTCAGCTCTCTTGGGACTATCACTTCACATCGCCCCACCTCACACCTAGAGGTATGGCTACATGTGATCTCTTTGCCCACTTGGCTCGAAATTTCCCCTTACTGGAGGTCTCTGCATGACTAGATGCCTCCGCTCAGTCTCCTCTCAGCTTCTCCAATTGTGGTTGCTCCACAATTTCCTTAAGCTGCTTTTGAGGCTTCTTCTAGGGCTGCATGTTGAGAGGTAATTTACTCTCCCTCTCAACCACCAAGTCTCTAACCTTTGCCTTACTCCTTAAGGATTTGCATGCATCTTGAACTTCAAGAGAATACAGGGCCTTGGCTAGCACACCAATCTATTTCATATGTCCCGTCGTCATGAAATTTTCTTGAAAAAGAATTGATTTTGAACCAACGGTATCTCCCTCATCCGAACTCCGATTCGGCCAATTTTTTTTTTTAATTTGGGTATTTTTTCGCAGAGAATCCAAGTATGCTATTTTTTTCTGAAAACTTTGCACAAAATTTTCAGATATGCTCTGCAAACTCGTAGCTGAAAACTCAAAACTTCGAAATCTCCTCTAGTACACTGTTCTCAGCTCTGATACCATGTAGAAATTCCTATAGATTCACAAGCTCATGCAATGTACTAAAGCAAGAGACAAGAATCTACTTCTACTCTTTACAGCGGAAGCCCATAAAGATCTAGCAAAACAATAATCGAAAAGAGGAAGACAAATCAATGGCACATAACACAATAAATATTCGGGGAAAGCCACAGCTCAAAACCCCACTATCTGTATTGCATTAATCAGAAATCCAAGTTGATAAGACAATGCTTGTTCTCACAAGAACAATCCCATCACTTAGTAAAATTAATCTCCCAACTCACAAGCATGCTTAAGTCAAATCCAAGTCTCTTCTCTGCTCTCCAAGCCTCCTATTTCCTTGCACCCTTGGTCACAGAATTTGGATAAATACAATATGCTCTGCTCAACCTTGAGCTTAACCTGCACAAGTATTTCCTATCCTCCACTTGATGACTTCCTTTGGCCAATACTTAGCCAAATTTCCAAGCCTCCAAGCTTCTAATTCTTTGCACAATTCCTGAGAGAATTAGCCCATATTTAAAGGGAAATTCCTCATCCATAACTACGCAATCCAAAATAGGTTCAATGCATGATTGCATGCACTATCTGTACAACTCAGAAAGTTATACAACAAATAGTACATTGTCTCTGCACTCTAGTCTCAACTAGGTCTTTCTCATAATCGACATGCATGAATTTCTAATGAGGGAATCTTCAGTTAATTGGAGTAGCACAGTTGAGTGCACTAATGCATCAACTGATTGTAAACTCACTATTAGTTCCTCAAATAGTTTGGAACTAATTTAACTATAAATTGAGTTAACTAATTACAACTCATACTTAACTCATCCTGGACCCCTATAATATAAGGAGGACATATACATGACTTCAAAAAGACTTCCAACTCGAAATTCCTAAGTTAACTAAGTCAATTCACTCTAGTTAACTATTTCAAGTTGTTATTTTAATTCTCAATTTAATTCAAGGACAAATTAAACTGGAATTTCTGGATTTTATTTTTATCGTTTCTTGTTGCTATTTTCAACAATTTCGATCATCTCTTTCAGAGCTAGGAAAAGACTAAGAAGAAATTCAGCAAAAGGGATCATTGACATGACTTCCGGAAGGGTGGCTTTTCCTAATATGGAATCAGAAGGGTGAGAAACTAGGTAATCGTGACAAGTTTGAAAGCCTTTGGTTGGGTCTATATCAAATTGAGGAGCATTGATGTAATGATTATTTCTACCTTAGCCATTTGGATAATGGGAAGTTTCCTTTGCCCATCATTGTGAAAACCCTAAAACTATTTTATCAAAGTAATGTATGATGCTATCAAGGGCATCTTCATATTATAGTATGTTTTTAGTTCAATTTTTTCTTGTGTGTTTTCATTTAATTGTGTTTTTATTTCCATTTCTTAGATTAGAGATGCATTTGGTTTTGGTTTATTTCCTTTCAAGAAGCAACAACACCCCATGTCTTACCCCTTCCCTAATTTTTAACGCCAAATTTTGCAAGATTGTTTCAAGCATACAAGTACAGAGATTCAAGGGTTCTCACATCCTCTCAAGAAGAGCACAAGTACCATGATGGGAGCCAATTATTACCTCCTAGGAGGTACCATACATTTTTTATGGGAAACACTGCTATAAGATAGGAATGGGGTGCAAGTCCTAAAGCCCTATAGGCCATGTGAATGATTGCATATGTGATGTCTTAGACCACTTTGATGGTTAGTCATGCCAAGTCCCTCTAGTCCTCACTCTCAATCCATTTTTTCCAGGATAAGATTGGAGACTTTGAGATGGATCTATTGGGATACATGGTTTATGGGAGCCACTTGTTCGCTGTGTAGAGGTGGTCACACTATGTAAAGGTTATCATACCATGGTTTTATGCACACCTATTTCTTTCCCACATGGTCATGTTTTATACATTCTTATGCATTTCCTTGGCCATGCTATTTTTAGTTCTCCACATGGTAGTCTCACAATGTACAACAACTTCACGTTTCCCAAGGCACTTCATAGATCCGAATGCATAGGGTTCCCACTCCAAAACACGAGGGCTCAAAAGTAATCAACAAGAGTTGTACTTGACATACCATGTAGGGTTTTGGTCAAATAGAGATCCTATCAAGCAAAATTCAACCTCCAAGTTGGCCAATCTATGTTCTATAGTCACGTGGGTGAAAGGTGGTGGATTTTGATGTTGCACGTGCATACATGGACATTGAAACTTATGCAAATAACGAAATTAAGGACATATACATTGGGTTGAGCATCTAGCAACACTCCAAGCATGTTTCAAGTCAAGTGTTCGCCATATCAAGCAAGTCATTGGCTAGTCAATGTAGTTGTCACATCATTAATGCTAGTTATTGACCTCTTCATTCAAGTCATTAACCCCTTCAAGGTAGATGTTAGCATCCTCAAAGTAGACAGTATCCCTAGCAATATGGTTGTTGGAATTTCAAGGTAGTCCTTGAAGACATTAAGGGGGTCAACCCACTCCCAAGTGGATTGAACCACACTTTACTCATGTGAATCAAGCCTCTTCAAGGTGAACATTGGCCTTGTCAAGCTAATCGTTGCTCATTCAAGGAAACACTAACACACTTTTCAAGCCTCTTTAAGTAGTCGTTTCCTTTTCTAAGCCAAGTTGTTTCCATTCCAAATAAGTCGAACCCCTTGGTGAGTGATTTTTAAAGTAAAAGAATCATTTTTTTGTTTATGCAATTGACTTAGTCTCTAAAGATTTGTGGATGACAAGTCAAGAAAATATTTTTTGGGAGAATGATGAACTAGTGGTTACAAAAGAAACCTATATAAGGTTAGACCCTCCTCTTAAATAGGTTGTGGCTGAACTATGAGATCATGTGCCATAAAAAAAATTATTTTCAATGCAATTATCGGGGTTGATATTTGATTTCCTTTGCATTAGATAATGTTGTAAGAAAGTTGAAGGAATCCTAACAATTTTCCAAGGTCAACAAGGCAACTAAGTTAATCCATCAAGGATCAACATTGTCACATGCAAGGAGAGGTCATGGTTCTAACCTCCATTTCTTCTTTACCAATGTAAGGTGTTTATCAAACTTCAACATCACTGGACAAACCCTTATCAAGGGTTCCTTTAGCAAAGGTATGACTTCACTTTGTGCCATGGTTGACCCATTGGTTGGAGGCTTCTCCATTAAGAGATCTTTCCTAGCAGAATTTTGGGATTGTAATCCCATTGTTGACTAGATTAGAGATTGAACTGCAATAAGAAGGTGTTTTGATCTTCACTCCCTACCCTAGAAAGGTAAAAAGAATGGCTATGGTAAGCCACATTGCAGCAACCAATTTTTTATTTTTTTTTAACTTGACTCTTTTTATTTTTACTTTATATAAACATAAAAATTACATAATATTTTCTAGCTTGTGCTCAAATTTTATCTTCAAATCAATCCTTTTAATTTTGGCTTAAGATCTATTATGTTATAGATGGAAATATTTCCATCTATTTTCAAATGCACTTAACGAAGGTATTTTCAAAGTGTTTTCAATGCACTTAAAAGTATACTTCACGAAGGTATTTTCAAAGTGTTTTTGCAGATATGTAGTTTGTCATAACATTTTTTCCACATCCAACGAAACCCTTACTCAAGGGTTTGATTCTGTAAGTACATATTTTTTTTGTAACACTTGTTTGTTGTACATCTAAGTTTTGCCATGTATTATTAATTTTCTGGTGTAAAATAAATTTTCTGCTTTGTTGTAAATTGCATATTTCTTGTTGTAAATTTTTTTGGACATTGACTCTAGGGGAATCAACCCACTTTTGTTGCAAGTAATTTCCAGATCACTAGAAACTTCATTTTACTTGCACATGTGAAGCAAAGGGATGTTTTTATTATTGCTAACTCATTGCCCAAACATCCCCACAAACAAACCTATTGATCCAATGTATTTCTACATTTGTAGGTGGTCTCAAAGAGAACTTTGGCTTGTTGGTTCTGTATTTTTCCTATTTTTGTAATTTGAAAAGTGCAGTACAATGACACAGTTGTCCATTCACAACCACTTATCAAGAGGCAAATCAAGGAAAACATCTCTCATCCGATAGGGGAACTGTCACTCAACCTTGTATTGTTCTGAGATTCAAATAATTTGAGGTTTGAATTATTTCTAATTGTTTGTCTGCATTCCACTGTGATTCCATTTCATAGTTCAAATTAGTAAAATAATTGATTAACTCCTACCTTCACCGTATATATCACATTTAGGAACTGATCTGATTTTCAAGGTGAAGTTGTATATGTGTAGATTAAAGAAGCCTCCTAGGCTTTAATAGGAATTGGCTTAAAGAGTGGGGATATTGTGTTGAGGTGGCAGTGGGTGCATAACCTGTGTGGTACAACTTTAGTGCCTTGAAGGACCTTATCAAGACCACTAAATCAGGTGTTAACAAGTAGTCTTCTCTATTCAACAAACCATTGGAGGTAGGAAGCTTCTAGGGGTCAATGCCACTTTTCTCAAGCTTGAAGGTAAAGTTTATAGACTTTCCTTTTGCAGCAGCTTTCTTCCCAAGGTGTCGCAGTTGTAATGCTAGGTCAAGATTGCACAACTTTGATGGATCTTCTTCATTGGTGCTGTATAACTCTTCTACATTTGGACCAGGTTTTCTGTTGCTCCCTAGTCTCAATGAGAGGAATGTTAATGGACCTTTTTCAATGCCATGAAGGATGCACTTGTTGGTGGACATAACAGATGTCCTTGTATCAACAATGTCTTCTATGCAATGAATCGCTGTCCTTGAACTTCTAAAGAGTATATCCAAGTTAGTTCACCACCCATGGAAATCCTTGTTTCCTGCGTGCATCTCATAAATAATTATGTCATGAACTACCAAGCATGTCATCCAAGAAAAGTTCCTTAAGCATTGTAGGTTACGCAGAACGTGACCTTCTGAGTCAGAGAAATCATGCCACAATACTATGGGCTAATGAGAGTCTCATCTCCAACATGGAATATATTCATTCCTAGGAGATGTATTTGCAAAAACCATTAAAGAAGACACTCAACCAAACACATGACAAATTCAAAACAAAAGCCATAAAATCACATACCAATACTATGGGCTAATGAGAGTCTCATCTCCAACATGTAATATATTCATTCCTAGGAGATGTATTTGCAAAAACCATTAAACAAGACACTCAACCAAACACATGACAAATTCAAAACAAAAGCCATAAAATCACATAACGTAGCCTATTTAGATGGTAACAATAGCTCGTCCATGCTTCTTGAGAGCATTTAGATGGTAACAATAACTCATCCATGCTTCTAGATATCATTTAGATGGTAACAATAACTCATCCATGTTTATAGATAGCTAAGTTGAGGAAACACCCAACTAACCTTCATATCACTCCCCGAGACTCAACAAAACGGGTATGAAATGGCCCAAAAGCCTTGAACCATATCATACAATATTTCATACTTCGATAAGTTATACGGCATGTCCTATAACATTTCTCGTCCTTTTGGCATGAAAGTTCCACGTTTTGATGTGAATTTTAAGCTGTATGGGCCTAATGAAATGCTCATGAACGGAATAAGATTCATAAGAAGCCTAAAACTCTTAACCTGTGGAAAACAAAGATAAATTAACCTCTATTTCGTTACAAAGTCGTACATTGTGCATTCAAATTTAGGCCTTGTGGATCTTGTAGGGGTGAAGAATATATTAGTGGAACTCAAACATTAGGATGTGAATTCGGAATGTTTAGACATCGAACACTCTTGTTGCTTTTGATATTGGTAGTGAGGCAGCTGAAGTGGAGCTCCCTCTTCTTCAAGTCCACACTCCAGCTTCGTTGAATACGATGTCCTATGACATTTCACGTCATTTCCTCGGGAAAATTCCAGGATTTGATGGGAATTTTAAGTTGTATGGACCTAGTGAAATGCTCATGAAGGGCATATGATTCATAAGAAGTCTAAATCTCGTAACCGATGAAAATGAAGACAAATTAACCTCTCTTTTGTTACTAAGTCGTACAAAGTGCATTTAAACCTAGGCCTTGTGGATCTTGTAGGGGTGAAGAATATATAAGTGGAACTCATAAACATTGAAATCTCTCTCTCTTGTTGTTCTTGATATTAGTGGTGATGCAGCTGAAGTTCCAGTTCCCTCTTCTTCCAATCCACGCTCCAGCTCTGTTGAATAGGCATCCTGTTCTATTTTTGTTGATGACGAAGAAAATGAAATGGATGTTTATCAACATTTAGCTTATGTTTTATTTTGGTACATTTAGCGTCATATACAAACACTGATTTTGGATGTATAGCCTCGATTATAAAGGCTAATTCCTCAAATGTGATGTATAGCCTTATCTATAAAGGTTGCATTTGAATTTTTGCATCATGTAATAATCTTTGTAAGTTAGATTTCTTTCTAAATGTCTTTTATGCATTTAATTCTTATTTTCTTGAAAGATAATGTGTTTGCGTGCATAATGTAAGTTTCATATACAACATTCCACTTTTGGGTGGGTCACATTTCCAGGTGTTCTTGTTTCCGAAACCCATACATTTTCCGAGTTTCATATAACTTAGAGAAACAGTAATACTAAACAAAGTATCAAATCCATAGCAAGATTCATTGACACAAGATAAGAAGCTATACCATTAATCATGGAAACAATGAGAGTGCTTGCATATGGTTTCAAAATTGTTCAGTCTTACAACCAGATAATGGAATGACAAAAACTTACTTCCAGCTCATAAACTTCCCATATATGCAATTCAAACTAAGACATCTAATCTCATTATAACTCCTAAGCATGGTTTATATAGCCGTGATACTCTGACAATCACCCGAAAGGGTCAAGCACAAAAGTATACTAACGAAAACACATATATAATACATGTTTACTAAACCAAGTCTCCTCAGGTTATGTTTTTAAATGTTCTTGTAAGATCCCAAATTGGATAGTCGTACCACTAACAAATTTAATTCTCATTCTAGCTGAAACAAAACACTTTACCCAAAAGGTTAACTTGCTACTTCCCCGGTAATTATATAATTTCTGACAAAGGTCTTGATCATTGTAATAAATTCATTGATTAAGATGACAGTTGTTTCAGAAGACAGGAACTAGAGATTTTGGTGTGTTGAAATAAAAGAATGGTGGAAACGTATTAATAAAGCTGAGAGTTGTTTCAGAAGCTAGGAACTAGAGAATTGATGCGCTGAGAGATCTGATGTCTAACACCAACTCACTCTTTCATAATTGGCTCGTGTCTTCTTGGTTGTGATCACTTTCACTAACCAATTTCAAGCCAATGGCATTTATAGGGGATGCAATTGGACCCTTTGTCCCTTGATTCTCCATTATAAATAAGTCGTAAAGAGCAACTGGATCTTCAATTCCTTTTTTCACTAATATCCCCAACCATTGTTTACAGCGGAGATGGAATATCTATTACCACCCCCGAAATTCAATACAAAGTAGGAAAGATGTGAATGCCCATGTTCATTGTTTGTTCCACTTAGTTACCAATAATCCCCACAAGAGCACTGCCCACGTTTAAAATGATGGAAACGTTTGGAATCCCTCACAACAATTTCTCTGCCAACAATCTTTGTGATGAACTTGGTTGCAGAGTGACAATCACCACACACTCTAAGGTTCTTGACAATGCGGATGGGGGTATCAGGGGAAGTATTGATGAGTCCAAAAGCAATGGCCAACTTCTCACTATGATAGCATAGAATGTGCTCTTTTTGTTCCTCCTCTACGTCCTGAAGAGCATAGCATTTGTTGGGAATATACCCTGCTTCCTTCATCTGCCCAGACAATCTGTCCAACTTTTCATAAATTTCCTCTGATTGAACGTGTGATCGGTCTCCCGTCACAAAAGCATGTACCTTGTTATTAAACTCAATCCAGCTGCACCCAGGCAACTTTGTAATGTTTCTGTCTTTCATCAATTTTCGCACCTTAGATACATTATTCCACAGGCCAGCTGCTGCATAGATGTTTGAGAGTTGGACATAGTACACATCATTTTCAGGGTCCAACTCAAAAAGGTGATTTGCCACACGTTCCCCTAACTCTATATTGGCATGAGTTCTACAAGCACCAAGCAAGGATCCCCAGACAGCTGTGTTAGGCTTTATTGGCATTTTGTTGATGAATGTTTCTGCTTCATCAAGGCGCCCAGCACGACCAAGAAGGTCCACCATGCAGCAATAGTGCTCCATTGAAGGAGAAAGCTGATAATCTTGCAGCATGGAATTGTAATATTGCCAGCCATCATCCACTAGGCCTGCATGGCAACATGCACAGAGAACGCCAACAAAAGTTATGTTGTTTGGTTTTGTGCCAGAGAGTTGCAACTGTTCAAAGAGTTGAAGTGCTTCCTTTCCAAAACCATGTGCAGCATACCCCACAATCATGGCAGTCCATGAAACCACATTACGTTTAGGCATTTTATCAAACACTTGGCGTGCTTCCTCTATACTCCCACATTTTGCATACATGTCTACAAGGGCATTCTCTACAAAGACATCAAATTGGAATACCCTCCTAATTATGCTATCATGGATCTCCATACCCTTGCGGAGAGCTGCTAAATTAGCACAGGCAGGTAGAACGCTTGCAACTGTTACCGAGTTCGGCTTCATGCCTGTCAGCTGCATTTCTCGAAAAAACCTCAAGGCCTCATCAAAATTCCCATTCTGTGCGTACCCTGCGATCATGGCATTCCATGAAACCACATTCCGCTCCGGCATTTTCTGAAAGAGCCTCAGTGCCTCATCAAGGCATCCCGCCTGGGTATATCCAGTAACCATCGCAGTCCACGAGAACACATTTCGTTCAGGCATTTTCTCGAAGAGTTCTGTCGCCCGTCCAACATCCCCAACTTGCGCATATCCTGCAACCATGGCAGTCCAAGAAACCACATTTCGTTCAGGCATTTTGTCAAACACCTTGCGTGCATCCTCTATATAGCCACATTTCACATACATATCTACTAGAGCACTGCCTACATACACATCAGACTGAAAACCCCTTCTAATAATATCTTCATGTACCTTCTTGCCGTGTTCCAGAACAGCCAAGCTGGCACAGGCAGGGAGAATAGTGGCAAACGTGAATTGATCGGGTTGAGTGCCATTCTTTTGCATTTGGCAAAACAACTCCAAGGCCTCCTTGTCCTGGCCATGCTTGGTATAAGCTTGAATCATAGCGGTCCATGAGGCCACATTTCGCACAGGCATCTCATCGCAAACTCGTCGGGCATCCGCCAGGCTCCCACACTTGGCATACAAAACAATGAGCTTGTTGGCCAAGAAAATGTCCAAGTTAAATCCAGATTCACTCATGTGGGTATGGACTCTTTTCGCCTCTGAGAGTGCCCTTTTGTGGAGGCACTCTTCCAGGAGAAAGGAATACGTATGCGAGTCTAGCCGAAAGCTTTTTGGTTTTGTAAGGTACAGAGAGTTCAGGGCCTCCTTCAGCTGGCCTTGCCTGCATAATGCTATCACCTCCTCACGGATGCCAATAGATGATCCTCTATTAATCGTGTCTAGCACTTGTAAGTTGAGAGAAATAGTGGAGAACCTGGCTTTCTGACAGTGAGGTCGAAATTTCATTTCTGTGAGAATAAACCCGGTTTTATGAATTTCTTGCGTCAATACCATAGTTGCATTCTGTTTCTGTCGCAAAATCCAATCGGTGCATATCACAGCCGAATGAAACTCTGCTCATTTGTCTTACCATCTATATTTTATAAAAGTTTCGTTTATCGTTGGTGATTTGTCGAATAATGTATTGCAAAATGATTTTGCTCACGCTGGAAGATTATTAGTGATTATATATATCCATGAAATTTTATTATTTTAGCTCTAAAATTTTAACTATTATTTAAATTTGGTATATATTGGTTGATTATCAAATTTTGTATATATTGGTTGCTTATCGATGATATATTTTGCTGTTAGGTTGTCAACAAATATGGTTTTGAGGCCACCAACTCTCAAATATATGGATGTATCTTGTTTTGTATTCAAAAATTAAATGAAACATATAGATATATTTTTTTATTTGAAAATTAATGGAAAAGTATTACTTGACTTTATAACAAAAATATATTAAATGAATTTTTAAATTATTATATTCTTTTATGTGGAACCTAAAATTAACTTATTAATTTTTTTCAACCAGTATTTAATTTATAGTAATTATGTGATAATGTATTTTGGAACTTTTGGTTTTAAGTTTTCAGAACATTTGTAAGTTAGTTTACTAGCCATAACCGATTTTTCGTAGTACTGTTTCTCATTTATTCAATATATAATATTATATATATATATATATATATATATATTTTAAATTTATTCATTTGATTATTTAAAAAATGTTTTTCTAAAGTTAAGTAGGTGGATACTATTTATAAAAGTGTAACCTATCATTATTAAAAAAGTATTTTTCATACAATAAAATGAAAATAAAATAAAATGTATCTTTTTCATTTTAAAATTACCAGCCTAGATCCATCTTAACTTTGCATCTATCAGGGTCCTAGAGGGATCAAATCTCTCGAGGTGCAAATCTCTTTTTTGAGTGCAAAACTCGAGGAGAGGTTTGCACCTTTAGAGATTTGATCTCTCTCGGCCCTTGATAGATCCTGAGTTATGGTGGATCTAGGCTGGTTTTAGTGGTGTGGGGCCAAAAAAATATATAACGTACATATGATTAATTTTATAAAAAATATGTAAAATCATCTGATATTAATATAATCATTTTAAATATGCTAAATATGTCTCAGATTAATCTGGTCATTTTAATTTTAAATTTGCTTAGTTACCTCTGATAAATATTGTGAATAAATTTAATTATGAAAAATGATGAAATAAAAATTTTGAATGTAAAGTGACAATGTAATGGTGTTGAATGATAGAAAATGTGAATAATAAGAATATAGTAAATTACAAATAGCCTTCATTGTGATTAATCTCAAACTATTTTCTTCTACTATTCTTACTGTCACCCTTGTTACTTTTGTCGTCTTTTCATATCGATTATATGAAAATAAACCATTTAAATCTTTAGCATATCCATTATATGAAAATGACAGGTTAAATCGTAAACCATTTAAATCTTCTTACTGTCACCCTTGTTACTTTTGTTGTCTTTTCATATCGATTATATGAAAATAAGCCATTTAAATCTTTAGCATATCCATTATATGAAAATGACAGGTTAAATCGTAAACCATTTAAATCTTTAGCTGGAGATATTGTATAGCTAGAGATATTGTAGTAAACATCATACCTTTTCTCTCTTTCTCTCCAATATTAATAGGTTGAATTACTATAACACAAAAATCAATGTATATTGTCAATAATTTTTTATGCTTACACTGAAATCAATGCACAATATTAATCCAATAACTTTAAAATTAATGCACCATCACCGTAAACCATTTAAATCTTTAGCATATCAATTATATGAAAATGGCAGGTTAAACCGTAAACCATTTAAACCTTTAGCTCAAGTTATTGTAGTAAACATCATACCTTGTTTCTCTTTCTCTCCAATATTAATAGGTTGAATTACTATAACACAAAAATCAATGTTTATTGTCAATAATTTTTTATGCTTACACTGAAATAAATGCACAATATTAATCCAATAACTTTAAAATTAATGCACCATCATACATCCAATTACATCAAATAAGAAATCAACATCTACACTGAAATCAATGCATTTAATGCAAGAAATGAAATAAGATTAGAAAACAACATTTACATTGAAATCAATGCATCTAATGCAAACAATCAAATATGATTAGAAATCAACATTTACACTCAAATAAATGCATCTAGTGCAAGTAAGCAAATAGGTTTAAAAACCAACATCTACACTAAAATCAATGTGTCTAGTGCAAGTAAGAAAATAGGATTATAAACCAACATCTACATGGAAATCAATGCATCTAGTGCAAGCAATCAAATAGGATTATAAATCACCATCTACACTGAAATCAATGCATTTAGTTCAAGCAATAAAATAGGATTAGAAAGCATCTACATTGACATCAATGCATCTAGTGCCAGCAATCAAATATTATTAGAAATCAACATTTACATTGAAATAAATGAATCTAGTGGAAGCAATCAAATAGGAATAGAAATCACCATCTACGGTGAAATCAATGCATTTAGTGAGAGCAATCAAATAGGACTAGAAATCATCTACATTGAAATCGATGCATCTAGTGAAAGCAATCAAATATCATTAGAAATCAATATCTACACTAAAATCAATGCATCTAGTGCAGGCAATGAAATATGATTAGAAATCGCATCCTAAATTGAAATCAATGCATCTAGTCCAATAAATCTTCTTCCCTCTCTCCTTCGTCCATCTATATCTATATCTCCCTCCATCTCTCCTTTTTTGTCTCTCTATTTCAACCCCCCAAACACACATGCTCTCTCACTCCATATTTATCAATCTCTATGTCTCTCCCTCTCTCTCTCCATCTCTCTCTTCTTCCCTCTCTTCACTTTCCATCTATATCTCTATCTCCCTTTGTCTCTCTATATCACCCCCAAAACGTGCACTCTCTTTCTTCAATATATCTATTCCTCCCTCCCTCCTCCTCTCCCTCTCTCTCTCTCTCTCCCCCTTCTCTCCCTCTCCCCCGCTTCTATCTCTCTTCCCTCTTGTTGTCCTCTCTCCCTCTCTCTCCATCTTCCTGATCACTCCCCCTCTCTCTCTCCACCTTTATCTCTATAATTCTTTCTTCTTACCTCCTTCTCTCCCCTTCCAACTCCATCTCTCCCTCTCCCTCTCTCCCTTCACCCTCCAACTCTGTTACTATATCCTTCCCTCTCTCCTCTATCTTTCTCTCCCCCATTATCTCCATCTCTCCTTCTTTGTCTCTTTATCTCACCCTCAAACATACACACTCTCTCTCCTTTTCTCCCTTGTCACTCCCTCTCTCTCTCCACTTCTCACTCTCTATGTCTTTCTTCTTCCCTTCCTCTCTCCTCCTCTCTCTCAAGTCTGCTCTCTCATACTTCCTCTCTCTCTCTCTCTCTCTCTCTCTCTCTTTGCCCTCCAATTCTCTCTCTTCCTCCATCACTCTCCTCCTCTCTCTAAAGTCTTGTCTCTCATTATTCCTCTCTCTCTCTCTCTCTCTCTCCAACTATATTACTATATCCCTCACTCTCTCCTTCTCTCCCCCCTTCTCTCTATCTCTCTTTATTTGTCTCTTTATCTCACCCCTAAACCTACACTAACTCTCTCCATCACTCCCTTGCAACTCCCTCTCTCTCCACTTCTCACTCTCTATGTCTTTTGTTTTCCCTCCTTCTCTCATCCTCTCTTGCAAGTCCTCTCTCTCATCCTTCCTCTCTCTCCCTTTCTCTCCCACCTTCCTCTCTCTTCCCCTATCTCTCTCCCTCTCTCTCTTTGCCCTCCAATCCTCTCACTATCTCCCTCCCTCTCTCCTTCTCTCTCTCCCCTCTCCATCTTTGTGTCTCCCTCTCCCCCCTCTATCTTTGTGTCTCCCTCTCCCCCTCTTACCCTTCTCTACCTCTCACACTAATCTCCCTCTCTATCTCTTCATTCCAACTCTCCCCTATCCTTAAGTTTGTCTCCATTTTTCCCTTGTCACTCCCCCTTATCTCTCCACCTCTATCACTCTATGTCTTTGTTCTTCC
>APFE031078316.1:54235-68907 GCA_000404065.3 Pinus taeda | reverse complement strand
ATACCTTTCTTCTGTGCAAACCCCTTCACCACAAGTCTAGCTTTGTACCTCTGTTTCCTCCATCTTCTTCGTTCAACCTGTAAACCCATTTATTCTACAATGTAGTTTTACCTGCAGGCAACCTGACTAAGTCCCAAGTCTGGTTATGCATTCAGGAGTCCATCTCTTCTTCTTCCATGGCTACCTCCCACTTCTTCCTGCTTTCAACCTGCATTGCTTCTTCATAACATTTGGGTTCACCAGAATCAGTCAACAATAAATAATATAATGAGGGAGAGTATCGTTCAGGGGGTCTACTTATCCCGGTAGATCTTCTAACACCACTTTCAGGTGTTTGGGGTGCATGTTGTAGTTGTGATGGTTGCTGTTGTTGTGGTTGTTGATTATTATTATTTTCAAGCACCTTTACTTTTTCAGTGATTTCATCAAGAACTGCATATTCCTTGTTTTCCTTTTCTTGTTTCTTTTCCTGCAACTGGTTCTTATACAAGACCTTTCATTGAATATTACATCTCTGCTCCTAATGATTTTGTGATTTTCATAATCATATAAGCGATAACCAAAATCATTAACACCATATCCAATAAAGGTACATTTCTTTGACTTTGCTTCAAGCTTTGTTCTATTTTCGTTATCAATATGGACAAAGGTCTCACAACCAAAAGGCTTTAAAATAGAGTAGTTTACCTTTTTACCTGTCCATGCTTCCTCTGGAACACCACCATCCAAGGAACTTGAAGGCCCTCTGTTTATTAGATAAACAGCAGTATCTACAGCATCTGCCCAAAACTGTAAAGGCAAACCTGCATGCAATCTCATGCACCTTGCACGCTCCATGATTGCCCTGTTCATCCTTTCTAACACACCATTTTCTTGTGGTGTTCTTGGAACTGTCTTCTCTCTGCGAATTCCATGCTCTGAAAAGTACCTATCAAACTCTCTGCTGCAATATTCACCTCCATTGTCTTATCTAAGACACTTCAATTTATTTCCTGTCTCAATCTCAACCAAAGCTTTCCATTTCTTGAAAGTATCAAATACATCAGATTTATTCTTAATACAATAAATCCAAGTTTTTCTAGTTGCATCATCAATAAAAGTAACATAATAACGAGAGCCACCGAGAGATGATACCTGAGCAGGTCCCCATACATCTGTATGCACAAGCTCCAATTTTTCATTCTTCTTTTCTTTCCCAACTCTGAGAAATCTGAATCTCTTCTGTTTTCCATAAATGCAATTCTCACAGAAGTCAAAATCAACATTCTTCAAACCCGGCAACAAATTCCTTGAGTGAAGAATCTTCATCCCTTTTTCACTCATGTGTCCAAGCCTATGATGCCATAATGCTGCATCTGCTCCTTTGGAAGTTAAAGCATTAACAGAGTTAGAAATACCATTGCATAAATACAATGTACCAACCTTTCGCCTTTTGCTATTACCAGGGCTCCTTTGGTGACCTTCCAAGCTTTATCTGTGAAAGTTTTCACACAACCTTCACCGCCTAACTGCCCTATTGAAATCAGATTTTTCTTTAGATCTGGAACATGCCTTACCTCCTTGAGTAGCCATTGGTTTCCATTCTGCTGTTTTACAAGAACCTTACCCATTCCAACAATTTTACAGGGTTTATCATCACCCAAACGAACTTGTCCAAAATCTCCTTGAACATAGTCATGAAAGTATTTCTTATCAGGTGTGGCATGGAATGAGGCCCCTGAATCTACCACCCAGGAATCAGTAATATTTTCAAAAGAAAGAATCAAAGCATCTTGTAACACCTCACCTGTCACATTTGCTTCATGATTGTTTTCTTGTTGTACATCTCTTTCTTTTCCCTTCTAATATCTACAACCTTTCTTTAGGTGTCCTTTCTTTCCGCATTTCCAGCACACTATCCCTGATCTGGACTTGGATCTGCCTTTCCTTGATTTACTGCGATATCTTGAGCTCTTTCCTCTTTCCATTTTTCTTCCCCTAGACTCTGCACTCAAAGCATTACCCGATGTTTCACTGAAGCTTTTCCATCACATTTCCTTGCTAAGGATAGCACCGACAACATCATCAAACTTTAAAGTACTAGATCCAGAAACAAAGTTACTAATGGCCATTACCAAACCATTCCAACTTTCTGGTAATGAGCACAAGAATATCATAGCTCTAACTTCATCATCAAAGTTTACCCCTACAGAACATAACTGACTTGTAATAGTATTAAAATCATTTAAATGGTCTGCAACATATCCACCTTCCGACATCTTCATCTTAAATAATTGTTTCAAAAGAAATACCTTGTTTGAGGTCGAGGGTTTTTCATATAGTTTCTCCAACGCCTTAATCAAACCCTCTGTTGTTGTTTCCTTCGAAATGTTGAAGGCGTTCGACGTTGCGAGGCACAATCGTATTGTTCTGAGTGCCTTTCTATCGAGAAGGTTCCATTCTTCATCTGTCATACCCGTCGGCATCTTTGCTTTTCCACCCAATGGTAGGTATAGAGCTTTCTGATACAGATAATCTTCCATCTGCATCTTCCATAGTGAGAAGTTTTGGTCGTTAAATTTCTCGACCCTAAACTTACCATCTTCCGCCATTGCTCCCACTCGAACCAGGAACCCTTCTTTCCTGCGAGTTTATCATCCAAATAGACTTACGGCTTTGATACCAGTTGTTAGAAAATTATATATTACGGAGCAATGGAACACATAAAATATTGCAGAAATATAAACACAGAAAATGCATAAAACAAGAGAGACACAGATATATGTGGTTCACCCAGTTTGGGCTACGTCCACCTTGAACAGCCAATCCTTCCTTTCTATTATCCGGAAAAATGAAGAGACACAACCTACAACAGATCCGCTGTAATATTCTCTATTTTCTCTCACAGTCTCACCTCTTTGTTTCTCACTCGGAGAATACACATATATTACACAGACTCAATACAATGCCCTCATATGAAGAGAGGGGTTGCCTTCTAGGGCAAAAAACCCTAAACTAAACATAAGTTCTACCGTTAGAGCATCCGCCTAATGAACGACCTAGATTGACTAGAAATTACTATACTTTTACAAGGCAATTTTACATCTGTTTTTAGCTTTTGGGGGCACTGCCCCCGAGCCCCCGCCGGGGGATCGCTGGCCCCCGAACCCCCCAGCCGGGGGTGATCGACCCCCCCGCACCCCCCTGCATGGAGGGGTGTACAAACTTCCTGGGGTATACATCCGGCTGAAACAAAGACCTCTGAACAATCATGCTCTACACACAACAAGAAATGGAGGCAATGGACTTAGGCTATAAGAATGATCTGAAATGGAGCAGAAGGCTATAAGAATTATCTAAAATGGAGCAGATTAGTAATGTTGTGCTAATTCCCCTTTCAGAATAAAACCCAAGATGCTTATCATTTGCTTATCAAGTGCTTAAGGATTCATTATTTTTGCTTAATTAGTTGATTCCTGTGAGAGTTTCTTATGTAAATGTTATAAACAATTTAACATAAAACATACACTGAATAACAACAAAATAAAAGCAAAGAACATCAAAATACAACACACAACACACAACACAGACATTTGATGAGGAGTTCACCCTTCCTGGGCTACGTCTCCTTGGTCCGCCTTCCAATGCTTGGGCTTCTCTATTATGTTCAAAATTACAACAAAAGGGTGTTTACAATGCTCAAATGCCTCTAAAACCTGTCTCAATGAGTTCATAATCCTAAAAAATGGAAATCCATCTTCTTTTTGCAACCAATTTGGTTAAAAATTGAAGAAGTTATGACTTCTCCTAGTTTCCCCACTATTCGTTCCATAAAATGCTCCAAAACCGGCAGAAACCCCCATTTTCGCTCCAAAATCCGCTAACTGAGTGAATACTTCGCCGCGCCGTGGGCCATAACCTGTCGGTCGTATCACAAATCGCAATCAGAAAAATTTGGCAGGCTAAAGGTCTTGTTAACACGATGGCGATGTTGCGATTTCAATATTGCAGACCCGACGGTATATTAAACTATTGCTCATAACATCTCACATCCGAGACTTATCGCTTTTTCACAATCCGCGATTACTGTCGAATCCATATCGCAACACAACCATTTCCTGCAATTGTGACATGCAATAAATCGCATCACAACCGAGCTTCATTGGGGATTGGTTCTTGTCCACCTGTGATATACGATTGCACTTAGATTGCATCACAACCTGTCTGCGTCGAGGTCGATTCTTAACAACTTTCTGTCTATGACTTGTGATTTGTGATATGCGGGGGCCAATGGAAGACTTCCACTTGGCTCCTCCTCATTCCCTGAAGGGATTTTCAATGTCATCCAATCCTGTGATGTAGACAAGTCAAACTTGAACTTTGATTTTCTCTAACTTCTGCATACAAGCTTGGATTTGAGTGTCATTCACACCATTGGATTCAGAATGACGAAATCTTCGATCTGAAGTTGAGTTTAACAAAATTCTGACACTTTGATTTTTGAGCACCAGATCACTCCTCCCCATTGGAAGCCTTTTGGAACCCAAAAGATTATATTCAGTTATTGAACAGATGAGGGTATTGTTCCCTCACCTTTCCAATCTCGATCCATCGATCACAGAATTGGAACTTGTGATCTCCACGATACTTTTCTTTAACCTTTTCAAGTTGTTCTTGCAATGTTTGATGTACCATTTGGAGTCGTTCAATGAACACTTTGGCCTTGTCCATGTTAGTACCCATAGAAACATCCTTCTTACCAAGATGATACAATACATTATGATGCAAATGGTAAACAAATTCCTCCACTTGATTCCTTTGATTCAAGCTTGAATATACATCTTGAAAGTATGTATTTTTCTGAACATAACTTTCATGTAAAACAAAATAATGCTTGAGGAAAGTAGTTATACAAACTATAGGCTTAGAAAGTACATCAACAAACTTGTTTCTTATACCTTTCTTATTCCTTTTGACCGAGTGGAATAGAAGAAAACACATCCAATGGAAGTGCCTTTGTTGCTGCAACTTAAACACTTTATCATTGAAAAATTCTGAATGAAAAGAAATGGGTCACCATATTGCAAAAAGATTGCGCCCATGGCATAGTCACATACAACAACCTGAAACTTAAATGATTGTTTCTAAGTCTGGAAAATCAAGTACTAGAGTTGTACTAATCTTTTTTTTTAAACCATCAAATTCCTCTCTTTGTTTTCCTCCCCACTAGAAGACCTTTTTCACAACTACCAATGAATGCAAATGAACTACAATAAAAGAAAAATTAATAAAAGTTCTCCTCCAACATTGGGCTACTCCCAAAAAACCTCTTATCCAAATGACTGTCATGAGCCCTCCTGTGTAAATTACGAATAGAACAAAGGCTTCTATGGCTTCACAGGGATGTATGATTCCTTCACTTGTGTCTACTGGAATGGAGTCAATTCTACCACAGATTGTTACAGTCAAGTGGACTACTGGAATAGAGCCCAAAGTGACATATTTGCAACTTCTACAGATCTCGCTCTCTGGAATTATGGCATCAATCTTGGAGAGGCCTGGCTTCAGCTTACCTTCTCCACGTCCCACGCAGACTGCCAAAAATCTCTTGGTAACCTGAACATGCTTGGAAGAACCAATTTCATGGCTCAAGGACATCAAAGAAGTTATATACTTTGACATCTTCAGAAACAAATGTTCTTGACATACGACATCAAGTATTTTTTTCTCATACATTGCATGTTCATAAGGAAATTTTCTGAAAATGAAAATGTCATCCAAATAGACTATTCTATCTAGAAATGGCTTCAACACATCTTTATTCATATGTGTAAAATTAATAGGATCATGGAAAAGACCTAAAATCATAACAATCCATTCAAACAAACCTTGTTGGGTTTTTAATGTCGTCCTCCATATCTCTCCTTCAAAAAATCTACTTTGATGAAAACCACTTATTGAATCCCATGTAAGAAAATGCTTACCATTCTTCTCGGGTGCCCAAACAAGAGGTGTACCACAAAATAAAGGAGTAGGCTGAATGATCCTTTTATTCAACAATCCCTGGATTTGTGTCTTAATTTATGTGCTTTCCATCAATGGAATCCTGTACATGCCAATGTTAGGAAGAAGACATTTCACTGTAATTGTAACTCAAGTTGGATTCCCCTCTTTGGAAGTAACCCCTTCGATTCCTGAAACAATTCATCAGATTGGTTAACAACGTCAATCAAATGAGTTTCCATATTCGAATTACAACCATTAAATGCTTCATAATCAATATCCTTCTCGAGTTTGATCATGAGAAGCACAATATTCTTGCTCGAATTCACCAATCTTTTCATCTGCCCTACATGAACAATTGAAAGATTTGTTTTATTGTTGTGAGCTCTCACAAAATATTCTACTCCATTTTTGAATATGTGATATTTATTTTCATGCAGATGGAAAATAACTTTTCTGTCATAAAGGTATGGGTTTCCCAATACGATGCCACAGATGTCTAACAACACAACATCAAGCTCCACTTCATCTCTAAAATTTGCAGTAATTGCGAATTTTAGCTTACATTTTCTCATAACCTGCAACTACACATTGTCACATACCCATCCAAGGGGATACCGTTTAGGATGTGGAACAATTTCTAGATTTATACCCTTGACAATGTTCTCAAAGATAATATTGGCTTGAGAACCGCTATTGAAAAGTGTATCAATATTGTGGTGTTTTGGTATTATGCTTATGTGAAACAATTCTATTCTCCTCTTCTCATTTGGAGTTTCATGTTGTGAGCCTAAAGAACTAGTGCTGGCAATGGATTCCTTTCCTTGGAACCCCATGGCTGTGATTTTCATTTCATCACCCGATTTGGATCCCAAATCCTCTTCGTGAGTGATTGCAGTTGTATTTTCTTTTCCTTTGTTGTTCAATTTCTTTGGTTTCATTTCAGTATGAATCTTCCAACAATGAGCTTCATTATGACCCTCTTTGGAACAATGTTTACAAATTGTTTTCTCTCCTTCCTTTTTAATGGATGCATTTTTCTTCCCCTTGAAACCCTTTCCTTTCTCTTTACCCTCAAATAGCTTTTTACCACCTTCTTCTGGGGTGTTTTTCCCTCTTGCTTCGAGGTGTGTAGCTTGAACACATACCTTATCAACATTCGTGGAATTAAACATAAGAATGGTCTGTCGAAGATAACTATGCAAACCTCCTATGTATTTTAGAAAAGTATCTTGTGACTGTAAGTCTACTCCTAGCATAAGATATCTTCTCCTAAACTCCTGAGTATATTCTTGCACATTTTGACCTTTTAACTGTCTGAAAATTTTGCCAATTCATGATAGCTTTTTGCATATGAGCTAAAGGGTAGAATTGTCTTTTTATAGCATCAATGAAATCAAACCAAGTAATAGAGATCTTATAATGTTTTTTGTTCTCATTTTGATTCCTGCTTCCCACCAAATGAGTGTTGAACCCTCCATTCTCAATGAAGCCAACTGAATTTTGATATCATCCTCTTGAAGGTTCTAAATTCTACAATACACCTCCAACTGACGAATCCAGTTAATCAGCTTCTCTACATTTACTTCACCATTATACATGGGAAACTCGAATTTAACATCAATTTTAAGTTGAGGTGATTTTCCATCTCCTTTTGAAGAATTATGATGAGTATGAGTTCGGGTTTTAATAGTGGAAGAGTGTGAAGCTGCTTGTGAAGAAGAGGATGAAGAAGATGGTGGAGAGGGTGGATTTTTGTCTCCATTCCCATTACCTCCTCCTAAAGAGACTTCTCCTTTGGGAGGTTTGGAACTTTCTCCTTGCAACCTATTGTTCCTCTCTTCATAGAGGACCTTCACCATCTCTGTCATATCAAAGAAATCCCTTTTGAAGGTCTTCTCATCTTTTGTTATGTTTGTATATTCTCCTTCATGAGATATGATCTTTGGAGTCTCAACTACAACTTGAGGCTGAACTGGTGTTGAAGATTGTGGCAACCTTTCTCTTCTTCTCCTTGACCCAACTTCAGGACTTCCAACCAGTGTTCCTTCACATCTTTTGAGTTTTAACCTTGTTAGCATGACAAAAAACTAGCAAACAATAAAATCCTTCTTTCACAAAGAAAATCTAGTAAGCAAAAACCAATGCTCTGATACCAACTTGATCTGAAATGGAACAAATTAGTAATGCTATGCTAATTCCCCTTTCAGAATAAAACCCAAGATTCTTATCATTTTCTTATCAAGTGCTTAATGATTCACTATTTTTGCTTAATTAACTTATTCCCATGAGAGTTTCTTATGTAAATGTTATAAATAATTTAACATAAAACGTATACTAAACAATAGCAAAATAACAATAAAGAACATCAAAATACAACACACAACATAGAGACTTGATGAGGAGTTCACCTCTCTTGGGCTACATCTCCTTAGTCCAGCTTCCAATGCTTAGGCCTCTCCATTATGCTCAAAATTTCAACAAAAGTGTGTTTACAATGCTCAAATCTTTCTAAAACCTATCTCAATGAGTTTAGAATCCTTAAAAATGGCTATCTAGCCTCCTTTTGCAACCAATTTGGTTAAAAACTGAAGAAGTTATGACATCTCATAGTTTCCCCACTATTTGTCCACAAAATGCTCCAAAACCTACAAAAACCCCCATTTTCACTCCAAAATCCGCTAACTGGGTGAATATTTCACCATGTCGTAGGCCATAACCCATCGTCCGTATCGCAAATCGTAATTGGAAAAAATTGGCGGGCTGAAGGTCTTGTTAACATGGCGACGATGTTGTGATTGCGATATCGCGATCCTAATGGTATATTAAACTACTGCTCATAACATCTCGCGTCCGGGACTTATCTTTTTTTCACAATCGACGATTACTACTGAACCTATATCACAACACAACCATTTCCTGCAATTGTGATATACGATAAATCGCATCGCAACCGGGCTTCGTCGGGGGCCAATTCTTATCCACCTGCGATATGCGATCGTGATTAGATCACATCGCAACCTATCTGCACCGGGGTCGATTCCTAACATCTTTCTACCTGCGACTTGTGATTTATGATATGCCGGGGCCAATGGCAGACTACCACTTGGCACATCGTCATTCGCTGAAGGGATTTTCCATGTCATCCAATCCTGCCATGTAGATAAGTCAAACTTGAAATTTGACTTCCTCTAACTTCTGCATACAAGCTCAGATTTGAGTGTTGTTCATACCGTTGGATTCCAAATGATGAACTCTTCGATCTGAAGCTGAGTTTAACAAAATTCTGACACTTTGATTTTGGAGCATAAACTTGAGCACCTGATCAAAGAAGATCCCATTTAGTGTCGTTTCGTCTAGTCTCTGTTGGATATATCAAATTGCATGTAGGAAGGGTGTATCATGGGTTTGGTTTTAACATGGATCATTCATCTGATTCTAATAAGGATGAATGTGCGAACCATCTGGACTATCTCGTGAAGTCTACATAATATAAATTATCTTTGTTTGACAGATGGGAAGCGATGAGAACCTCTACGATGCTGGCTCAATTAGTCCTCATGAACCAAAAATTGGTCTTCTGTAGACCAAGGTTGAAAGGTTTCTACTCAAATTTGATTCCATGGAGCATTGCTTGGCTAAATTAGAAGCTTCATCAAGGATTAATGCAGTTGGAAATGGGAGGGCAAGTATTGAAGGAGGAAATGTGATGGTGTCTATAGTGTAAAAATATGAAACTGCAGTCAATTTCAACTTTGGACAACTCACTTTATGGACATAATGGTTTCATTGAATTCCTCGTTTTGAGAGGACCAAAATTAATCTAAAGATCACTCAAATCGGATAAGTGAAAGTGTATTTATGAAGAAAAGCCCACATGTGCATATTTGATAAGGTCAGCCCTAAAGAAAAGTGGACCCTCTTGGAAGGCTATAAATACAAGTGACCTCTACCTCATTTGGATATCATCATGAGACACTCTTCTATCTTGGTTTTTGGTTCGCACAGGTCTGAGGCTTGTTTGTGGAGGATTAGGTTCGCCATGAAGTGAAATTGCAGGGTCTAAAGTTCACATTTCAGATCTAGGGTTAGGCCACAGTCGCAGACACAGCACAAAAGGATTTTGACCACAGTTGCTTGCATAGAAGGTCATCCGTGTGGCTAGAGCCTTCCAATCCCACTAATAACTCTCCATCCATGCGTCTAGGAGTTAGGGTTTCAAACTTTATGGTTGCAAACCCTAGTCGCTCACATGTCAGGCTTAAGGGAGCGACTCTGCAGCTATAGTCTCCTAGATGACTCATCCTTCATGCGACCAATACTTGAAAGATGAAATATCATTCTTTCGAAGATTTTTATTAGTGACCGCAAAGTTTGGTGGTTGACCACAGACAATGACAGTTCATTATGAGCTTTAGAATCGGGATTTTGAGTATGATCATCATTGGTTTCATGGATGTTGTAGCTATTTTGTCGGATAGTTATATAGATTGAGTTATGGATCATTGTACTCTCTTTTGCTGAATCATTTGATGATGATCTAATAAGAAGAATAATTTGAAAGGGTTTTCCCCATAGTGGGTTTTTCCTTGGTATCTAACCAATCCTTGTGTCCCTATGCATGAATGATTTTATTATATTGTTCCTTTATGTTATGTTGCATTGATGATGATGATATTGTTCTTTCTACATAGTTGCATATGTTGCTGAATAATGATGTAAATCTGAATAATGTTACGATGTTATGGGTTGAACTTAATGTGTTAATGAAGAAATGCAATTATCAAAGAAAATAACAATATATCCCTAAGAAAATTTAACATGGTATTAGAGCTAGGTTGAAGAAAAGTCATGGAGATCAACCCTATGATGACACCTTTGATGGAAGCAATAAGAGGATGGTGGAGACATAAAATCATTCTAGGGTTTGAAGAAAACCTTAAGCAATTTGTGTATTAGGGTTTGATGGATATTATGAGGTTAGGGTTTGAGAGAAAACCTGGTTTATGGAATAATTTGGGATATGAAATCTAGAAACCCTAGCATGGTCAATGAGAATAATAAATATGCTCAAGCACTTGTGACAATTTTGATGAAGCCCTAGATGGGATAGTCTCTAATAGGCATGGTTGTTGATAAAGGTGATTGAAACAATGAAGGCAACATTGTCATATAGACAATGGACAATAATATCTCTTGAAGGTTGGTTCAGGAAGGAGATGTTCACCTATCATTGAAGATAAGTACTTTTCAATTTATGATGCTTTTCTACATCTTTACTTTTGTTATACTTATAGAAATGATTATTGTTTTCATTATTACTTATGCTTTCTGCATATATATTTGGGTATTTGGATGCTTCTAACCTCTTTATGAGTTGTGATAAGTGGATAGGCTTCTTGAGGATCATGGCTAGTGCAGGAAAAGAGGAACTAGCGTTGGAAAAGGTAAAGAGGCACATGACGAAAATATGACAAAGTGCTACAAGTTGCCTATATAAAATAAAAGGTGCACAAGTATTTGAATACTACAAGGTATGCATGGTATATTTTTTCAATGTTATGTTCCAGTTGTAATATTAAATGGAAAGGTAAGACCTAAAGTATGATGAGAGTGTCCACTTCACAAATGGTTCATGCATACATATGAAAGTGATTTGAATTCATGGTTCTTATGATGAAATGGTTCACTTAATATTGAACAAGTATCTTACTTCTTAAACATGATAAACTTATTGGTTCTATGAAACTACTTAATATTGATCTTTCATATACTTGATGATTGGCTAACACCTATCATTTTGGATATCTTGATTCCATAGAGAATGCTATCACCTTGATTCTAATAGATGGTGAAACCACTCTGTAATTTCTTAAGGATGTAAAAGAAACCCAGAGGTAACCACATAACCACTTTTAAGTTTAGAAGCTAGCCCTTCTAAACTCAGAGAGGGATCTCTCTGTCAAATTTAGCTTTGTTGTGGTGGGATTTTAGGCTAGATGTAAGGTTCAAGGTTTTGGTTTTTGAATTATTTGGTTGAGGCTACAAGTTAAGGCCATTAGGCAATGGAGTCAAAGTCTTGGAGTGATCAAGTGTAGAAATAATAGGGCAAGGTAGGCAGACCATTGGATCGTCAGATCTTGATGGCGTGACAGGGAGGAAAAAGGTTCATAATCAATTAAACATAGAGAAATTAATAATTCTATATTTAATTTCAGTTGGAAAATAATATATTGCTTAAAGATAGGGCAGAGTGTAATTAAACAAGTTTAGCCCATAATTTTCTTTTAAACAATAGAGGAAAGAAACACATGAAAAACAAAGATATTACAGAATTACAAGTAGAATAAACATCGCCAATGAAACCTAACACATGAATCCTGGAACATTGCTTGTATTAATGAGAAATGATCACTTTAGCTCGGTGAACAACTTTACATCAAATGGTAGTCCTTTCTTGCTACAAGTCCCAACATGTGTACTTTTATTTGGGAAGTACTTATACAAAATTATTAGAATATATCTTGAGTGAAAACCTCAAGAACTTTTACAAAATATCCTAATCTGCTTGTAAAAATAGAACAAAAATATAGATAACCAAAAAATTTGTGATGATCGGCACTATCTTCGAGGCTTTCTATTGATGACTGGGCCTAGAAAAATGTTGCTCTATTACTGAAGATAAAATAGTTTTTACTCCAAAATTCGGCATAGTTGGTCCCATTTGTCTTCATCTGGAATTGGAATTTTAACCAATTTTCTGTTAGACTCATCTACCTTGGTGTATTTCTGGAAATTTGGTTTGACCATAAATAAATGCTTGATCTCAGCTCTGACAAGCATATCGAATTCCAAAGCCTCCATGAAATATTTTCCTGTGATTGACCCTTTGATAGTTGAAAACTTTGATTTATCTCGGGCTGTCGAGTACAACTTCTGTTGATAGCCTGATTGTAGAAAATCTATGATAGGTTAACCCGATAATGCAATATAAATTAAAGCAGGATACTATAACCTACTTCTACTATCAATTTTTGGAAGCTTAAAGATTGAGTTGAACAATACAACCAGAAGAAGAAGAATCAATGGCACAATACACATGAAAATACTTTGGGGAAAGTCTCAGCTAAAAACCTCACACTATTGTATTATCATACATGGTGGAAAGACATAGGAATTATATAAAGCCTTAGCTCTCACAGCTAGCCAACTCTAAGTACAATCCTCACAGATGCTCACAGGAAATCTTGACTTCTCTCCAACCTTCCTCTCTACCCTTCAAGCTCCTATTTCCTTGCATTGTTCCTTGTGGATGATTAGCCTATTACCAAGTGGAAAAAACAAGCCTTCAAAACTGCGCAATCCTCAAGGATGAATCCTTGATTGCATGCATGAATATTCTCCATGAGAAAACACATGCAACTAATAGTACACTATTCTTGAACATTAATATCAACTGGGTCTTTCTCAGAATAGACATGCATGAGTTTCTGATGAGGGAATATTTAGTTAACTAGAGTAGCACTAGTTGAGTGCATTAATGCATCAACTGACTGTTAATTCACTATCAGTTCCTCAAATAGTTTGGAACTAATTTAACTGGACTTAACTCACTAAACTGAGTTAACTAATTACAACTCAAATATAACTCAATCTTATCTCCTTAATTTAAGGGATAACTCTCGCATGACTTCAGAAAGACTTCTAACTTGAATTTCTCCAATTAATTAATTTAAAATAAATTAATTAATTATTTCCAAGTAGCTGTTAAGACTAAATTCAATTTTAATTCACAATTTAGTTCAAGGACAAATTAAATTGGAATATTCTTATTGCCATATTTCAACACTCCCTCTCAACAAGAAAGGTATTATCTGCCACCCCAACCCTGTCTCTATGGAACTCGAATTTACACTTTGATAATGCCTTTGTCAAAGTGTCAGCATCTTGCTCCTCTGTCGAAATATACTGCAACAACATGATCCTCCTTGCTACACAGTCTTTGAGATGATGATACCGGATGTCGATGTGCTTGGACCTATCATGAAATACTAGATTCTCAGAGAGTTTGATACAACACTGATTATCACAATAGATCATAGCTGGATCCATCCTCTGATCAAATAAACCAACTAGGATTTTCTGCATCCAGATGGCCTCACATGCTGCCTGACTGTTATCGGGAAATCTAGTGTCTATGCAGAGCTACTAGTCCCACTAAGACGGGTAGCTATCTTAGCAACAAACATATTAAAGTTACTTTCATTTTCCTTTATGAGAAGTAGATAGGGGAGGAGAAAAGAATACCAACCTCAATCTTTCACTTGGTTCCTCGCTTGTTCCTTCTCCTCTCTGACAAATCTTTGCTACTCCTTCCTTGGTTATCCCACTTCAAAGAGTACCTGTAAAGTCAAAGCAGCATAATACCTTGAAAGTACAGAGATCTACAATCATAAACAACATAGGACCAGATATATATTGACCACACAAATGCATATATCGAAACCATATGCCTGTTCATACCACAAGCCATATGCCTGTTCATACCACAAGCCATATGCCTGTTCATACCATATTCCTTGACATCCCTCAATGTGGAGTCTCTAGCCTCTTTATAGGTCTCATACATACAATACCATGGGTCATTACCATGGTTCCCTCAATACCATCTATCTAATACCATGGGCCCA
>APFE031078316.1:32023-47907 GCA_000404065.3 Pinus taeda | reverse complement strand
CACACTAGATGCACTGTCCTAAATCAAAATCAACAAGCAGTCTAAATGCAAATGCACATGCATGTATTTGTTTTCACTCTCTTAATGTGTGAATGACAAAAAGAATGCTAAGTACAAATCTGAATCGTTTCAAGCGACAATACTAACGATTTTCTCTTCAAAAAAAGAAAGGAAGATAATGACGACACTTTGCGATTTTGAATTGAAAACTGATTTCGACACCTGAAAAAATATTAATTCAAATCAAATACAAGAGTAACAGTGTAATCGACCATCAAGAACAACAGTATTATTTTCTTTGACTGAAAACGACACTTGTGACACTTCCAAATCAAAAGACGATAGTTTGATTACGCTACTTCTTTGTAAAGGAGGACCATAAATGGTGAACAATACATAAAAAAATTTATAGTTCTTTGTACAATGGAGGCTAAATCATGCAAAGGAAGGGAGTTTCCATAGTGGTATACTGATCATAGACAACAAACCTCCTGAATAAAGCTGAAGAGAGTGAACAAAAAACCAAAATCTAGAAGCAGAAGAAGTCTTATTTGATCATCGCACCTGTAACACAGGGAAAGAGCGATGCATCCCACCTACCGCACATGGGAGGTGCGATGCATCCAGATTCCCAAAAGGAGAAGGTGTGATGGTCTAGGGACGAGACTTCAACTTGGTTCTTGGTCACAATTTGCAGCTCAGTTCATGGATTTAGGCCGAGCTAATGATAGTCAGTAAATGCAAATCACAGGGGCTGATCTAAAGAGGCTACTTGAGCCACCACCAGGGCAATTAGGATGTTTGCAAATCAATTGTTTAGTTTATAAAAAAAACCCAGAGATACACTGAAGCAACATTGATCTACTTTGCACTTGCATAGCAAATGCAGTTCGAAGGCTAGTTGTCTTGACTTCAGGCTCCGTTTGTTGTTTATAAAGCAAACAAATATAAACAAGCAAACAAGCTATTCGCTCCCTAGTGGAGTTTCCATTTTGTTATCAGGAAATCTAGTGTCTATGTAGAGCTTCTAGTCCCACTAAGACGGGTAGCTATCTTAGAAACAAACAGATTAAAGTTACTTTCATTTTCCTTTATGAGAAGTAGATAGGAGAGGAGAAAAGAATACCAACCTCAATCTTTTGCTTGGTTCCTCGCTTGTTCCTTCTCCTCTCTGACGGATCTTTACCACTCCTTCCTTGGTTATCCCACTTCAAAAGAGTACCTGTAACGTCATAGCAGCATAATACCTTCAAAGTACAGAGATATACAATCATAAACAATATAGGACCAGATATATATTGACCACAAAATGCATATATCATCAAACATACAAGATTGTGGAGGAAAACTTGAATAACTTTATTGATATAAAGAATAGAAGAGAGGATTACAACCCATTGATCTATCCTAGCATCATCCTCCCATCATGAAATCCCTTCTTCACCTCATGAAAAGCTTAGATCACCCAACACTATGATGTTCCACCAGGAAACCAATAGCACTTCCAAGATGCAAAATTCCAGCCTCTGGATCTCTGGGATGAGGGATCCATATATAGATGATTGCAGAGGGGTGAGTCATCTTCTGGGATTTTCATTAGTGTCCTCTCTCTGATAGTTCTTGATTCCACTTGGAAAATCATGATCTCTTACTCATCCCTGAGCAAATTCAGAGAGGCAAGGGTCACAGGAGAAGTTTCTGGAAGATTCCATGATCATCCACCTTGCAAATTGTCTCTGCCATTTGTCTCCCATCACACCCTACATAAGGGATTTTCAGTATGCATCACACTTTTTGGATGTGGCAGGTGAGATGCAACGCACCCTTTGCACTGAGCAGTCTGTATTGTCCAGTTTTGACCAGTTCTGAGCAGTTTTCTGTGGAGAACTTCTGGGAGATGATGTAATCAGCTGACCTTATTCCTTTAGGGTATGAAACAACACTTTTAGGGACTCAGAAGCCCTTTGTTTATGAACATATATGATTGGGGTTGTAGTGCCCAAAGATGTCTATAACACTGACTTGCAGCCATGTATTCTGCCTCTGCCGAGCTGAGTGTAACTGACCTCTATTTCCTGCTGTACCAAGAAACTGCTGCTAACCCAAGGTTGAAAATCCCTCCTGATGTGCTCTTCTGATCTGATGGACTCCCTGCCCAATCTGCATCAGTGAAGCACTGTAGCTTCACTCCCTCTGTCTGTCTGTACCATAATCCATACTGAGATGTGCCTTTGAGGTATCTCAATCCATGCTTTACAACCTTCCAAAACATCTTGGTAGGCTGAACCATTGCTTGACTCAAATGGTTCACCGCATAGCACAAATTTGTACGTGTGTTCATTAAGTACATCAGTGAACCCACAAGCTTCATGTACACAGTAGCCTCTACCACTTCTCTTGAAGTAGCATCTTCCTTCCTCTAGTTACCTACTAGAGGAGTCTGCATGGGCTTGCACTTCTCCATGTGGAATCTCTTGAGTATCTCGTTGGCATACTTTCCCTGAGACACAAACAACTCCCCATCTTTCTGCCACACTTCCATGCTAAGGAAGTAATGCATGAGACCCATGTATTTCATCTAAAATTCTCTTGAAAGGTCCTCTTTTCAAGACATAATCAACTGATCATCGCTAGTCAATATGAGATCATAAACATAAATTACGATGACCAACAACTTACCTTTCACCACGATGTGGTATAGGTTCGCATCCACTTCACTCTTTGTGAAGCCCAACTCGGTGAAGTAGTTGTCTATCCTGGTGTACCAAGCATGAGGTGCTTGCTTCAACCCATACAATGCTCTCTTGAGTCGACACACAAACGACTCACGATCGAAGGTCTCAAAACCTTTCGGCTACTCTATGTACACCTCTTCCTCAATCTGGCCATTGAGGAATGCAGTCTTCACATCCATCTGATGGATCTTCCAACCCATATGTGCTGATAGTGCCAAAATAGATTTGATAGATAAGTACCTTGTGACAGGAGCAAAAGTCTCATCATAGTCAATCCCCTCGACCCATGAAAAACCACGGGCAACAAATCTTGCCTTATGCTTCTCCACACTACCATCAATAACTTGCTTTACCTTGTAAAGCCAATGGTAACTCACAACTAACTTGTTCTCTGGTCACAAAACCACGTCCCAAACACTGTTACGAACTATGGAGTCATACTCCTCCACCAAAGCATCAACCCAAATCGGCTGCTGCACTACTTCCTCAAAGGAAGATGGCTTGGTCTCAACAAATTCCCCAGTAATGGCCATGTATCAAGTGTACCTCTCAGGTGACCTCTTTTTCTGTGCTGAGAAGATGGTGCTCCCACATTCTCTCTTGCGTCCTCCAATAATTTTTCAGCTTCTCTTGTGCACTTCCGTCCATCTCTGGAAGACTCTGCTTGAGTGGATGTCTCCACTCCTGGAACCTCTGCATGTGGCTACTCCGCATCAATCTAAGGCTCCTCCTTCTTAGGAACCAACAGTTCCTCCACAGCCTGTAGTTGGAGCTCCCTCTCAATGGAAACTCACATGGCCTTCTGCTTATTAAACTTGAGATCTCTGCAAACCACTGTCCTCCGACTGGTAGGCAAGTACACCCGATAGTTATGAGGTGTATTAGTGTACCCCAAAAATATCCCCAACTTTGTTGTTGGCTCAAGCTTCTTCTGTGCATCCTTTATCACATGGAAATATACCGATGAGCCAAAGATACTGAAGTGACCCACATTTGGTGTCTTACCAGAGAAAGCTTCCTCTGGTGTCTTCATCCCAAGTATGCGATGCAAACTTCTATTCTGCAAATAGACCGCTGTGTTGCATGCCTCAGCCCACAAGTGAAGTGGTAGGCCTTGGTCATGTAACATTACCCGTGCAACCCCTACAATAGTTCTATTCTTCCTCTCGTCCACCCCATTCTGTTGTGGGTTATGAGGTGCCGTCAACTCTCTTTTAATTCATTCCGCTGCATAGAAGTCCTTAAACTCTTGAGAGACATATTCTGCACCATTATCGCTTCTCAAGTCCTTGATCTTCTTCCCTGACTCTTTCTCGACCAAAGCTTTGAACTCACAAAACTTTGTGAAAGTTTGGTCCTTCTTCTACATGAAATATATCCAGCATTTACGAGAATAATCATCAATGAAAATCACATAATACCTTTGCTTCGTTGTGGATTCTATTGAGAATGGTCCACACAAATCAATATGGAATCGCTCTAAGATAGCCTCTGATCGACTATCTCGATAATAAAAGGAAGACTTTGTGTACTTTCCCAAGGTACAACCTTTGCATGTGTCAACTTGCTCAAGTTTACCTTTGGGAAGTCCTGTAGATATCTGCTGCATTATCTTCAAAGCCCCATGATGCAAATGGCCCAACCGCTTGTGCCACAACTCACCAATGTCTTATCTTTGCACCAATTCTGCTTTTGTACTCAATGCTGCACAATCATCTACCTCTAGTTTATAGAGATTCTTCACCTGAATCCCTATCCTCTTGGTCTGACCCGTGGCTATGTGTCTTAGGAATGCCTTTCCGTTACTAAAGACAACATCATAGCCTTTGTCCTCCAACATCGCGACCGATACCAAGTTCTTCTTTAGTCGAGGCACATACATCACATCTGTCAAGGTGAGAGGAGCTCCATGCTCCCTCTGAAAAGAAACTGTACCCACTCCTGAAACACTATACCTTCCATTGCCACCCATCTCTATGCGCATCTTGAGGTCTTTCTCCTCCAAGACACTGAATACATTTTTATCACCGATCTTGTGGAATGAGGCTCCATTGTTAAGATACCAGACACAACCCATCATCGATGACACCATGCATGCGATGAGGGTAAAGTCCATTTCGAACTGAGAGGCTAATGCCTGACCTTCCAATCCTTTCGAGGATCCCTTCTTGGACTTCTTCGATGGGCAATTAGTCACATAATGTCCCATCTTGTGACAATTAAAGCATCTTACTTTAGACATGTCACTCTTCTTCCCTCCATGAGAAGAATTTGATTTGAAATGGGAAGCCTTCCCCTTCCCTCTCCTTGCTTACTTGCTAAGGCCAAATTTTATTCATCATCAATCTTGGATGAAGAACCATCTCGTGCGCTCCTCCTGATCTCCTCTTGCATAAGATCCAACCACAGTCATTCCCAATCTGACCGTTTCTCCCTTCCATTCACAAAGTCCTGGTAGTTATTCCAACTCTTTGGAAGGCCAAGGAGAGCGAGGCTCACAATATCATCATCGACAGTAGTTATTCCCACACTGCTAAGCTCATCTTTGCAGGTGCTGAGTTTGTTTAGATATGTGGAAATAGTATCACCCTTCTCCATCTTTATTCTTTGAAGCTTATCCTTGAGTGCCAATTTCCTCTGGCCGCTACTGTTCTGGTAGAGGTCCTTCATTGTCTTCCACATTGAAAATGGAGTATACTTCCCATTGAGACTCGAGACGATATGGTCTCAAACTCCCTCAAGGATGATCTGTCTCACCTTCGCCACACACTTCTTCCACTCAGCCAACTCTTGTGCATTAGTTGAAGATGGCTTTGGGATTTCTTGATCAATGAATTCCTTCAAGCCATTGTCTTCTAATACAACCTCCATTATATATTTCCATGTTATGTAATTCGAGCTAGCTTCCAAGGCATACTTGAGTCTCAAGCCATAGAATTCCATTGGCCAACCTTGAAGTATGATATGAATTCGATTTGCACTTGCAACCTCGAACTTCAAACTTTGAATTATCTTCTTAGTATACTATTCACAGCTTCGATACCATGTAGAAAATATGTGATAGGTTAACTCGATAATGCAATATAAATCAAAGCTGAATATTATAACCTACTTCTACTATCAATTTGCAGAAGCTTAAATATTGAGTTGAAAAATATAACCAGAAGAAGAAGAATCAATGGCACAATACACATGAAAATACTTTGGGGAAAGTCTCAGATAAAAACCCCACACTATTGTATTATCATACATGGTGGAAATAAATAGGAATTATACCAAACCTTAGCTCTCGCAGCTAGCCATCTCCTAGTATAATCCTCACAGATGCTCACAGGTAATCTTGGCTTCTCTCCAGCCTTCCTCTCTACTCTCCAAGCTCCTATTTCCTTGTGTTGCTCCTTGTGGATGATTAGCCTATTACCAAGTGGAAAAAACAAGCCTTCAAAACTGTGCAATCCTCAAGGATGAATCCTTGACTGCATGCATGAGTTTTCTCCATGAGAAAACACATGCAACTGATAGTACATTGTCCTTGAACATTAATCTCAACTGGGTCTTTCTCAGAATAGACATGCATGAGTTTCTAATGAGGGAATCTTCAGTTAACTAGAGCAGCACTAGTTGAGTGCATTAATGCATCAATTGACAATTAACTCACTATTAGTTCCTCAAACAGTTTGGAACTAATTTAACTGGACTTAACTCAGTAAACTGAGTTAAATAATTACAACTCAAATATAACTCAATCTTATCTCCTTAATTTAAGGGATAACTCTTGCATGACTTCAGAAAGACTTCTAACTTGAATTTATCCAACCAATTAATTTAAAATAAATTAAAAAATTATTTCCAAGTAGTTGTTAAGACTAAATTCAATTTTAACTCACAATTTAATTCAAGGACAAATTAAATTGGAATATTCTTGTTTCCATATTTCAACACTGATAGGGGCACTAACTTGTCTCCAATTCCCTTTAGTCATGGCAGTCCTTTCAAAAGTAATGCATTTAATTTCTTATGAAAGTTTTGGATGTTGGTCTCCAAATGCTGGCATTTGCTTTCCAAATGTACTACCAAGTCCATTTTAGTAAGAACTCCCTTGACTTCCAAGATACTCTTTGTCCTATCTGCAATTTCAAAATCTGTTAACTCATCCTTGGTTTTTGAATTCAAAATTTTAATTAAAGTGTTAGCTTCCCCTGGCCTCTGTCCCAAGCTATTTCTGACTTATTCCATTAACTCCTTTGATCTCTGTATTAAGTCCTCCCGTTCAAATATTATTTCAATTGAAGGCTATATTTATGTGATGGCCTCATTTATCTCAACCCATATGCATTATTTATCCCGTGCTAGTGTTTGAGCCATCACAAAGTCATTCTCTAGCTGCTCAATCCTTTGGGGTTAGCCTGTGAGATTTATGTAGTTCTTCTATGTATGAATTATCTATATTTAATTTCTAATCCTGCGATGTTTTAATTTGGGTTTTTAATTTTTCAATTTCCTACCCTCTGATGGATATGTCTTTCATAGCTTTAATCAACTCATTTGAGGAATCTGCAGTATGCGCTTCTATTGTTGTTGATGTAGATGCTCCTACTATAGTTGCAACTGAAATAAGAACTATTGTTAGAGGAACTATGGCTAGTTGTGATGACTGTTCCTTTTCCTTGAGAAATCTTTCCATATCCTTAATCTAGCTACTTTGTTCAATTATTATCTTAAACATGTTCTCTTTTTCTTTCTCAAGCTCCACAACTTCCTTAGCTTGGGTATCCCTAGTGGAAGGAAGTTTGAGTTTTTTACTCAATGTTTTTATGTCTGCATTTTTCCTCCTCACAATTTCTTATGTTGCTTTTACATCTTCGGGGTCATACCCTAGTTTAATTACTAGGTCTTCCAATGATTTGATCCTGGTGTCCTTAGCCAAAGATGAGATATTTTCAAGTTTCAATTGTGATTGCATGTTGTTGAGTGAGGCTTGCAACTTGGAAGTTGTCATGGCAGTGTTGGTCAAAGTAGAGTACAACATTTCACCAGTTTGTTTATGCAGGTCTATTTGGTCAATGGGGTGAATCTGCTCAACATCAAAGGAAAATATGGACTTCATGTAATCAGCTTGTGTCTTTGGAAATGGAACCTGTGAATGAAGAAACAAAATTTGAATTTCCCTTTTCTGTATCGAAGGTTGAAAAAATCCTATGCTGTGAAGAGGTTGTTTTCTTCCAGAATTGAGAGTATGTTGTTGAAATAGGGCAACAAGAATATTCCAATTTAATTTTTCCTTGAATTAAATTGTGAATTAAAATTGAATTTAGTCTTTTTTTCCGAGAAAAAAAATCAAACTTTTCATTGTAAGACAAAAAGTTACATTGTATACGCTGTAAGCATTCAAGTGACTGTATGATTTTTAGTCATAGAGTTGCTGAGATTTTGCATGAGGGGTATCCCCTTCTGCCATCTTGAAATTCATATTTCGGTTCACTGATCAGTTGTGATATCGGGGTCTCCTTAAAGTAGAGAAGCCTCAGCTTAATGATCAGTTCTGATGCATCTTGGCCAAACCACCAAAACAATAAAAACAAAACATTGTTTCCAGATTTTTGAGTTTTCTATTATGGCTTCTCCATTCTTGGGTCTCCTCAGAAGGGAAAACAACCCAAATAGGAATGAGGCAGCAATGTATTTTGAAGTTTTTGAAAGTTTTTATGAAAGTATGTAGTGTCTGTTCTAAACTAAAGAAACAAATAACGCAACAAAGAAAAACAGAAAGTTTTCAGCCCTAGCTGTGGTTTCAGAGTGAGAAGTTTGTTGCATATGGTGGACAATCTGACACATGGATCTCGTCCATCTCTTTGTGCTCTATTCGCCCACTTCCCATATTTTGTTGCAGACCCTCTTTAGAAAGCTTGTCTGCAGCATCATTGTGTTCCCTATATATATGACATAGTGAGATGATGTTAAAATGAGATTTTAAGCTCATGGTTTCCTCTAGAAGTGATGATAAACATGTAATTCTAACATCTGTTTGATCCATTGAACCATTTGACAATGTTTAGTGAGTCCCCGAAGATCTGAATTTTGGATATGCCTAAATGAATGAGTCAGCAAAGGAGGACTTTTAAGGTTGTCAACTCAGCAAAATTGTTGGTTCCATTCCCTAAGCCTACCGGGGCTTTGAGGCTTCTATGGGGGTTTAAGTGGATGATCAGTCGTGCTCCGCATTTATTTTCATGGCTGGAGGCCCCGTCGAAGTACGCCCATGGTATCCCTTCCCTAGTGTTCTCTTCTATGTTCGGTCGGGAAAGCTCCTCATTAGTGGGTTCAAGGATACTTGTGAATATAGACGCACTTCCAATAGCTATGCTTTCCACTGATGGGGAATGGTCTTGAAAGATGCTCTTGTTTCTTGCGATCCATAATCCCCAGGAGATGATAAGGGGCAGGTTCCTTAGATGTTGGGTCCACCATGATTTCCAGGCTATTGCTATCGACTGCGTGTTCCATACAGTCCTTTTGCGTATCAGGTACCCTACCGATTTCCAAACTGCTTTGGAGAAGGAGCAGTCCATAAAGAGATGTGAAATTGTTTCAGAGGTTGTTTTGCAAAGGGCACATCTTCCTGGTCCTGATTTGAATCTCTTCTAGAGGATGTCATAGGTAGGGACCTTCTCCTTTAGTATACACCAGAAGAGCATTCGAGCTTTTGCCAGGCATTGCAGTTTCCAGATTGAGGCTACCCACCAATCTTGGATCCCCTAGCCTTTCTTTGTCATTAAGAATTTGTATCCTTATTTTGGGGAGTATTTACCTGACTCTGCATGGGCCCAAACTAATTGATTTGGTACGTTTTTTAGTCTGACATTTGATCGAGACAACTCCAAGCTAAATGTATTCCATACCCTTGTCCATTGGGGGGTAAGATTTAGGTCCAATCCGAGAGCCATGCTTGGCCCCATATGAAGGAATGCCCATGGTTCTTTATCTGGCTAAGGTTATTTATGCCTTTGGAGTTGATGTGGATGGTAAGATCCTGAGATAATCTGAAGTCTTCATTGCATCCTACCTAGGGGTCCTTCCTACCTGCCATGATAGGCCTTGTTCTATGATCTTAAAGCCTTCCAAAGTTACTTTCCACACCACTGATGCATTGCCTTTCTTTTTGGATGGACTTCTAATCCAGCCTTCTAACGACATAGGGTTGATCTATTTCCTTTTTACCACTGTAGTCCAGAGATTCTCCGATTTGATGAGCCTCCATCCTAACTTTGCTGCAAGCGCTGATCCCAATTTTGTTAGGTCTTTAATACCCCATCCTCTCCATTCCTTTGGCCTTGCCACTTTCTCCTAGGCCACCCATGGGAGTACCGAATCTTCCTTTGATCCTGCCCATAAGAATTTGCTGCAGGATCTTCTGATTTTTTCCAGAATCCCTTTTGGGACCTAGGTTAGTTCAACCCAGTAGACTGGGATATCCAGAAGGATTGATTTGATTAGAGTCAGTCTGCCGGCCCTAGATAGCCATTTGAAGCTCCAGTGGGTGACTCTTGCTTCTATTTTTTCTATTAGCCAATGCCAGTCCTACTTCCTATAGGAGTAGGGTTTTAGATAAAACCCAAGATATTTGAAGCAATCTTGGAGCTTTCGATCCTCGAAGGGCAAGTCCTCTTTGATTTGGGCCACTTCGAGCTTGTTGAATCCTTCCAACAGAAGTTGAGATTTAGCACTGTTTATTTGAAGGCCTGTTGCTTTTAATAATATCTTTAATATCCTTTTAGTTCCAGAGTTTCAGATCTTCTTCCTATAGAGAAGAGCAGGATGTCATCCACGAATAGGAGATGTGTTATTTTCAGATTTGCTGCCACTTCTAGCCCCTGAATATTGCCTTTCCTACAACCATCATTGATCAGTTGGATGAGTCCTTCTGCTGCCAGTAGGAAGAGGAGGGGCGAGAGGTGACATCCCTGGCGAAGTCACATCCCTGGCAAAGTCCCCTTTTACTTTGGAAGAAAGAGGTGGCTGCTCCATTTATGAGAATAACAAAGCTTATGTTGGTTAAGCATCACATTACCCAGTTTATGAATTCTATGTGGAATCCTAGATGCGTGAGAAGCATCCAAATGTATATCCAACTGACCTTGTCAAATGCTTTAGATAAGTCAATTTTCACTACTACTCCTTTGATTTTTTTTTTGAATGATACTGTGGATGGTTTCCTGGGCTACTCCAATCGCTTCATGGATCTGCCTTCCATTCAAAAAGCTGAACTGTTCCTTTGACATGTGCCTGGATAGGATAGGTTTAACCCCGAGGGCTATCACCTTTGATATTATTTTATAGATACAGTTATAAAGGGATATTGGTTTGAAGTCCCCAAAGGAGGAGTGATCTTCTTTTTTCAAAATGAGGGCTATGAAGGTCGAGTTGAAGGGTGGGTAGATTACTCCTTTCCTTCTAGATTCTTCAAGCGCATTGGTTATATCTTGCCCTAACTATTCGAAATAATGCTGGAACAGTTCCACTATCTAGCCGTCTGGACCAGGAATCTTGTCTTTAGGCATTGCTTTTACAATTCCTTCCACCTCCCCCCTGGTGACTTCGCCCATTAGTTCTGCGAGTCCTTGTCTTCCACATAACGGGTGAAAGTCTGGGCAGTTTGGATCACTTCTGCCAAGGAGATTTCACCTTGGTTAGAGAAAAGGTTATGAAAGTGTCTTATGCCCATCTGGGAGAGATCCTGGAAGGAGCGGGTCTCACTGCCTCCTTCTTCTTTTAGATGCCAGATGGTGTTTATGTTTTTTCTTCCTCTAGCATAGTTCTGGAAAAATTTAGTGTTTTCATCACCTGCATTTAGCTAGATGGCCCTGCTTTTCAATCGCCATTGCTCTTCCCTTGCCAAGAGGATTTTATTCCTTTTACCTTCCTACTGCATGATTATTTCTTTCTTCCCCTGAGTTTCATATCCATCAGCTTTAGGGCTTTCAAGCCAGTGTATATTCCTTTCTATTTGGATGAGTTCCTCATCTTTTTTCATCTTCTTTTCCTTGGCCCAGTACACTGTGGCTTTTTTAAGGCGTTTTAGATTCCCCATAAAGAGGAAGGCTTTGTTGTTCGACTCACTGGAGCTCGCTGGTCTCCAAGTGGATTTGAAGAGGGAGTTGTAAGAGTCCTCTTGAAGCCAAGTTGGGTTGAATTTGAAGGGGGCAACTAGTTTTATGGGTTTCTTAGATAGTTCAAGTAGGATTAGCATATAATCCGAGTTTCCACCTTCCCCAACCCACTGGTGGAAGACTAGTATTTTGGCAGCAGTTTCCTCTTGGAGGAGGAATCGGTCTAGTCTTTTTTCTACATGGCCTTCCCTTGCTCTTTTATTCCTCCAGGTAGGTTTGCTCTTCAGTAAGTTGATGTCCAGTAATTTGTTGTCTTTGAAAAGGTTGGTGAAGAAGTCTGATATTTGATCTTGTCTAGCCAAGGGACCCCAAGCTTTAGAAGAGCCAATGGAGAATTTTAAGTCTCCACCAATAACTAGATTGGGGTTGTTCATAGAAGATTTGGAGAGTAGGGTCTTCCAGAAGTGGGCTCTTCCTTGGCAGGGTCCATAAATGTTTACTATCAAGAAAGAGGTACAGAGTTCTTGGGATTATACCTCCATCCCTATCACCTGATCCATCCCCTAGGAATGTAGACCTTTGAACTTCTCTTGCTTGTAGGCCAGAGCTAGGCCCCCGAAGTGACCTTTTGCGTCCAAAACCAGGATGATCCAGGATGGTAGAATTTTTGATAGGGTTTTAGCGACCTCATCTCCGGCTCCCAGGGTTTCTTGTAGGAGAAGCATATCCGGATTGTAGTTCTTGATTACTTCTTTTAAGGCCAGCGCTTTTGGGTTGCTGGCTAACCCTCTATAGTTCCAGGAGAGAATGATCATTGGATAACCTCTGGGAGGGGGTTTGCTGCTCTAAGCGCCCCAAAAATGGACATCTATTTTCCATCCGTAATGTCTATCTTGGTTCTTATTTGAGCCTTAGATAAGTTTGATTTCTTCCCTCTTGTTTTCCTGTCTTTTGGCTGGGAGGTTTACATGTCAATGCCTCCTACTATCTCCAAGGATCCCCATGGGGTCTGAGGTTATAAGGATTGGTGGCTGGGGTGGGATCCTCTCTCGGGGGCTCGGAAATGGAAGGGGCGTAGTCATGATTCAGATCTAAGTTAGGGATGGAAGTAATTATACTTTCCATTTGCATGGTTTCTGAATGAAGCAAAGGAGTTACCATGTTCTGGTGCCTGGAGGGACCAGGCATTAATTCAATTTTATTTAAAAAAATTTATGGACATAAAGATGATGGATTTGGAGCAAGACCCATACCCTCTTTGGTGATCGAATGGCTTCTTTCCATGTGAGCTTGAGAGTCCTGGATTGTTTCCGTCCCTTTGAGCTGGATGGGAGGCCACTGATCCTGGGTAGCCTACTGCTGCTGCTCAGTTCCCTCTCCTGAATTCTTCCGAGGTCCCTCCATGTCTAGGTCCATTGACTCTTCCTCCTTGTTGCCCTCTTCTGGCCTGGTTCTGAGAGGTTCCGCTACTATTCCCCCTGTCCTGTCCTTCTTCTTCTTGCCTCTGCGTCTGTGGGCCATCAGTCATTATTTTTCCAAGTGTCCATAGATGTGACACCTGTGGCATTGGAATGGCAGGTGTTCATAGTCAAGTTGATGTAGGTATTTGAAATCTTTGTAGTGGAGCTATATTTCTTCAGCCAAGCCTGCTCGGGGAGTGAGGCTAACCAAAATGCAAGTCATCCCCATGTCTCTGGTTTGGAGGAAGGACATGTCCATTTCCATATACTTCCCAAGATGGTTCCCAATGGATCTGAAGACAGATTCGACCCAAAGGAAAGGTGGGAGCCCTAGTAGGCAGACCCAGACTAGTATCTCATTAGTTCTTTCCCTTTGGGCGTCGAAAAGGGGGTTCCAATGTTTGAATAAGATCGGTGTCCTTCCAAAGGCCCAGTTCCTATCCAGTACCTAGATCACTGCTTCTTTGTTTACAAATTTGACCATGAACCAACCCTTTGCAAGTGTCGACACCTAGAAGGCTGAGTCTGACCCTTCCTTCCATTGCTGGGAAGCCCATTCTTGGATGAATTTCGCTGAGTATTTTTCCCCCTTGCCCTTCTAACCAATGTTAGATTCGCAACTTCCATGGCTTCATCTATTGACACATTTTCCCCCAGTATCAAGTTTGAAACAGATTCTTTTCTTTTGGTTAGCTTAGGTTTTTTCCTCTTCTCCCCCTTCTTCCTCTACTATGGCCCTTCCTCCCTGTTCGAAATGACTATTTCCACATTTGCCGCTTCTCGGTGGATCTCATCTATTCCCCTCTCATCTTGGGTGAGAGCTCTGTCATCCTTGTCACCGCCTTCTGCTTGTCTCTTTTCACGGTTTCTCTTAGTCGCCCCGAGTGTAACCTCCTCCCCTAGATTTAGTCCTTGCTCTGCTGTCATCCCTTCGCCCTGTCCATCTTTAAGGTTCAAGACCCCCGTAAACCTTGGCCCTGGACTTAGAAGGTTTTGCTTTCACTGCCTATGGCTATGTGGGTTTTGGGTTTTCGCGGCTTGTAGTTGTGCCGTTCCCGGTTTCAGCTCATCGTTGTGCCCTTCTGAGGTCCCTAACTCATAGCTTATTACCAAGTCTTCTAACCCTCCTGAGAAGAATAGACTGAGGGGGTGGGGGTTTGATGTACTTACAAACGGGTTTTTTGTTGCTGTTTCTATCGAATCTCCCTGAGTCTTCTTCTCTTGAATGAGAGGGAATTCATTTCGACTACTTAGGAAGGGTAGGCCAAGATTTTCCTCTAGCCACCCTAGGGTGTCCTTCAGGTCCCAGACCTCCTCCGAGCCGTGCAATTCTTTCCCTAGACTTCCAACTGGATGGATATACCGTTCAATATTTTGATATGTGACTTCCAGGCCTAGACCGACAGGATCTCGCCAGATTCGAGGTCCAGATCAATGGTGTCGTTCGGGTAGCCCATCCTCTTGCGGTTGCTCTTTGGTAAATGTTGGCTGCACCTTGGTAACTGTTGGCTGTAATTTTCTCTGTTGATCAACCCTCCACCATTTCCACCATTTGTGAGTTGTAGACTGGGCACGATTAAGCTTGAAACCTATTTTACTAATCCCATTTTCGTGCCCATTTCTTCCCTCTTACACCACGCATGGGCTTTCCCCGGATTCAGCCTGGGGCTTGACCACCGTCTTGTCCTAGCTATCGTTGTTCTCAGGCCTTGCTCTAACATCCCTTCCTGAGCTGCTTCCAGCTGTTTGCCTTTAGCCCTGTGGTTGTCCAGGCCTCGTGGCCTCCACCTGCATGTCATCCTGATCCTATCTCCACCTAGTTCCATTATTCAAAACCCTAGGTATTCTCCCGTCTACCATCATTCCTCTGATCTTCATTTCTCATGTTTTTTTTAACATCCTAGCAATCAAATTTAGTCTTAACAGCTATTTGGAAATAATTAATTAATTAGTTTTAAATTAATTAGTTGGAGAAATTCAAGTTATAAGTCTTTCTGAAGTCATGCAAGAGTTATCCCTTAAATTAAGGAGATAAGATTGAGTTATATTTGAGTTGTAATTAGTTAACTTAGTTTACTGAGTTAAGTCTAGTTAAATTAGTTCCAAACTGTTTGAGGAACTAATAGTGAGTTAACAGCCAGTGTATGCATTAATGCACTCAACTAGTGTTACTCCAGTTAACTAAAGATTCCCTCATCAGAAACTCATGCATGTCTATTCTTAGAAAGACCTAGTTGAGATTAATGTTCAAGGATAGTGTAGTATCAGTTGTATATGTTTTCTCATGGATAAAACTCATGCACGCTGTTAAGGATTCATCCTTGATGATTGGGCAATTTTGAAGGATTGGTTTTCCACTTGGGAAGACGCTAATCATCCACAAGGAAATGGGAGCTTGGAGGGTAGAGAGGAAGGCTAGAGAGAATCTAAGATTTCCTATGAGCATCTGTGAGGATTTTACTAAGAGTTGGCTAGCTGTGAGAGCTAAGGCTTTGTATAATTCCTATGTATTTCCACCATGTATGATAATAAAATAGTGTGGGGTTTTTATCTAAGGATTTCCCCAAAGTATTTTCATGTGT
>APFE031078316.1:20897-32003 GCA_000404065.3 Pinus taeda | reverse complement strand
TTCTTCTTCTTCTGGTTATATTGTTCAGCTTGATCTTTAAGCTTCCGCAAATTGATAGTAGAAGTAGGTTATAGTATTATGCTTTGATTTATATTGCATTATCGGGTCAACCTATCACATATTTTCTACATGGTATCAGAGTTGTGAATAGTATACTGAGAAGAGAATTCGAAGTTTGAAGTTTGGGGTTGCAGGTGAAAATTGAACTCATATCATACTTCAAGGTTGGCCAATGCATTCTATGGCTTGAGACTCGAATATGCCTTGGAAGGTTGCTCGAATTACATAGCATGGAAAGATAGAATGAAGGCTATATTTGAAGACAATGGCTTGAAGGAATTCATTGATCAAGAAATCCCAAAGCCACCTTCAACTAATGCATAAGAGTTGGCTGAGTGGAAGAAGTGTGTGGTGAAGGCAAGATAGATCGTCCTTGAGGGAGTTCGAGACCATATTGTCTCGAGTCTCCATCGGAAGGATACTCCATTTTCAATGTGGAAGACATTGAAGGACCTCTACCAGAACAATAGCAACCAATGGAAATTGGCGCTCAAGGATAAGCTTTGAATAATCAAGATGGAGAAGTGTGATACTATTTCCACATATCTAAACAAGCTCACCACCTACAGAGATGATCTTGGCAGTGTGGAATGATGATATGGTGAGCCTCGCTCTCCTTGGCCTTCCAAAGGGTTGGAATAGCTACCAAGACTCTGTGAATGGAAGGGAGAAACTTCTGGATTATGAACGACTGTGGTCAGATCTTATGCAGGAGGAGATCAGGAGGAGCACACGAGATGGTTCTTCATCCAAGAATGGTGATGAAGAAAATTTGGCCTTAGCAAGTAAGGCAAGGAAAGCGAAGGGGAATGCTTCCCATTTCAAATCGGATTCTTCTCATGGAGGGAAGAAGGGTGACATGTCTAAAGTAAGATTCTTTTATTGTCACAAGGTGGGACATTATGTGACTAATTTCCCATTGAAGAAGTCTACGAAGGGATCCTTGGAAGGATTGAAAGGTGAGCCATTAGCCTCTCAGATCGAAATGGACTTTACCATCATTGCATGCATGGTGTCATTGATGATGGGTTGTGTCTGGTATCTTGACAGTGGAGCCTCATTCCACATGACTGGTGATAAAAATTTATTCATTGTCCTGGAGGAGAAAGACCTCAAGATGCGCATAGAGATGGGTGACGATGGAAGGTATAGTGTTTCTGGAGTGGGCACAGTTTCTTTTCAGAGGGAGCATAGAGCTCCTCTCATCTTGACAGATGTGATGTATGTGCCTGGACTGAAGAAGAACTTTGTATCAATCACGATGTTGGAGGACAAAAGCTACGATGTTGTCTTCAATAAAGGAAGGGCATTCCTAAGACACATAGACACGGGTCAGAACAAGAGGATAGGGATTCAGGTGAAGAATCTCTATAAACTAGAGGTAGATGATTGTGTAGCATTGAGTACGAAAGTAGAATTGGTGTGAACCCAAGACATTGGCAAGTTCTGGCACATGCGGTTGGGTCATTTGCATCATGGAGCTTTGAAGATAATGCAACAGATATCTACAGGATTTCCCAAAGGTAAACTTGAGCAAGTTGACACAATCAAAGGTTGTACCTTGGGAAAGTACACCAAGTCTTCCTTTCATGATCGAGACAGTCGAGCAAAGATTATCTTAGAGCTAGTTCATATTGATTTGTGTGGACCATTCTCGACGGCATCCACAGCGAAGAAAAGGTATTATGTGTTTTTCATTGATGACTATTCTTGTAAATGCTGGATTTATTTCATGCAAAAGAAGGACCAAACTTTCACAAAGTTTTGTGAGTTCAAAGCCTTGGTCGAGAAAGAGTTAGGGAATAAAATCAAGGCATTGAGAAGTGACAATGGTGGAGAAAATGTCTCTCAAAAGTTTAAGGACTTCTGTGCAACAGAAGGAATTAAACGACAGTTGATGGCACCTCATAAGCCACAGTAGAATGGGGTGGCTGAGAGGAAGAACCGAACTATTGTAGGGGCAGCACGGGAAATGCTGCATGACCAAGTCCTACCACTTCACTTGTGGGCTGAGGCATGCAACACAATGGTCTATTTGCAGAATAGAAGTCCACATCGCATACTTGGGATGAAGACACCAGAGGAATATTTCTCTGGTAAGAGACTAGATGTGGGTCACTTCAGGATCTTTGGCTCATCGGTATATTGCCATGTGACAAAGGATGCATGGAAGAAGCTTGAGCCAATAACAGAGTTGGGGATATTTGTGGGGTGCACTGATACAGCTCACAACTATCGGGTGTACTTGCCTACCAATCGGAGGACAGTGGTTCGTAGATATCTCAAGTTTTATGAGCAAAAGGCCATGTGAGTTTCCCTTGAGACCCAACTACAGGCAGTGCAGGAACTGTTGGTTCCTAAGGAGGAGGAGCCTCAAACTGATGCGGAGCAGCCGCATGCAGAGGTTCCAGGAGTGGAGACATCCACTCAAGCAGAGTCTTCCAGAGATGGACAAAAGCGCACAAGAGAAGCTAACAAATTGTTGGAGGATGCGAAAGAGAATGTGGGAGCACCATATTCGTAGCGCAGACAGAGGAGGTCACCAGAGAGGTACACTGGATACATGGCCCTTGCCGGGGAATGTGTAGAGACTGAGCCATCTTCCTCTGAGGAAGCAGTGCAGCAACCAATTTGGGTTGATGCTATGGTGGAGGAGTATGACTCCATAGTTTGTAACACTATTTGGGACGTGGTTCCGAGACCGGAGAACAAGTCAGTTATGAGTTCCCATTGGCTTTATAAGGTAAAGCAAGCTGCTAATGGTAGTGTGGAGAAGCATAAGGCAAGAGTTTTTGCCCGTGGCTTTTCACAGGTTGAGGGGATTGACTATGATGAGAATTTTGCTCCTGTCACAAGGTACTCATCTATCAGATCTATGTTGGCACTATCAACACAGATGGGTTGGAAGATCCATCAGATGGATGTGAAGACTGCATTCCTCAATGGCCAGATTGATGAAGAGGTGTACATAGAGAAGCCGGGAGGTTTTGAGACCTTCAATCGTGAGTTGCATGTGTGCTGACTCAAGAGAATGTTGTACAGGCTGAAGCAAGCACCTTGTGCTTGGTACACCAAGATAGACAACTACTTCATTGGGTTGGGCTTCACAAAGAGTGAAGCAAATGTGAACCTGTACCACATAGTGGTGAAAGGTAAGTTGTTGATCATGGTACTTTATGTTGATGATCTCATATTGACTGGTGATGATCAGTTGATCATGTCTTGCAAGGAGGACCTTGCAAGAGAATTCGAGATGAAAGACATGGGTCTCATGCATTACTTCCTTGGCATGGAAGTGTGGCAGAAGGATGGGGAGTTGTTTGTGTCTTAGGGCAAGTATGCCAATGAGATACTCAGGAGATTCCACATGGAGAAGTGCAAGTCCATGTAGACTTCTATAGCAGGTAACTAGAGGAAGGAGGTTGCTACTTCAAGAGAAGTGTTAGAGGCTACTGTGTATAGGCAGCTTGTGGGTTCACTGATGTACTTAGTGAACACATGACCAGATTTGTGCTATGCAGTCAACCAACTGAGTCAAGTGATGGTTCAACCTTGAAGGCGACAAAGCATGTATTGAGATACCTTAGAGGCACATCTCAGTATGGACTATGGTACAGACAGACAGAGGGAGTGAAGCTATAGGGCTTCATTGATGCAGATTGGGTAGGGAGTCCATCAGATCGGAAGAGCACATCAGGAGGGATTTTCAACCTTGGGTTAGCGGCAGTTTCTTGGTACAGTAGGAAACAAAGGCCTGTTGCACTCAACTCAGTAGAGGCAGAATACATGGTTGCAAGTTAGGCAACATGTGAGGCCATCTGGATGCATAAAATCATAATTGGTTTGTTTGATCAGAGGATGGATCCAACTGTGATCTATTGTGATAATCATAGTTGTATCAAACTCTCTGAGAATCCAGTATTTCATCATAGGTCCAAGAACATCGACATCCAACATCATCATCTCAGAGACTCTGTAGCGAGGAGGATCATGTTGCTGTAGTATATTTCAACAAAGGAGCAAGATGCTGACATTTTGACAAAGGCATTGTCAAAGTGTAAATTCAAGTTCCATAGAGACAGGATCGGGGTGGCAAATAATCCCTTTCTTGTTGAGAGGGAGTGTTGAAATATGGAAACAATAATAGTCCAATTTACTTTTTCCTTGAATTAAATTGTGAATTAAAATCGAATTTATTCTTAACAACTACTTGGAAATAATTAATTAATTTATTTTAAATTAATTAGTTGAAGAAATTCAAGTTAGAAGTCTTTATGAAGTCATGCAAGGGTTATCCCTTAAATTAAGGAGATAATATTGAGATGTATTTGAGTTGTAATTAGTTAACTCAGTTTACTGAGTTAAGTCTAGTTAAATTAGTTCCAAACTGTTTGAGGAATTAATAGTTAGTTAACAGTCAGTTGATGCATTAATGCACTCAACTAGTGTTACTCCAGTTAACTGAAGATTCCCTCATCAGAAACTCATGCATGTCTATTCTGAGAAAGACCCAGTTGATATTAATGTTGAAGGACAATGTATTATCAGTTGCATGTGTTTTCTCATGGATAAAACTCATGCATGTTGTCAAGGATTCATCCTTGAGGATTGCGCAGTTTTGAAGGTTTGTTTTTCCACTTGGTAAGAGGCTAATCATCCACAAGGAATAGTGCAAGGAAATAGGAGCTTGGAGGGCAGAGAGGAAGACTGGAGAGAATCTAAGATTTCCTATGAGCATCTGTGAGGATTGTACTAAGAGTTGGCTAGCTGTGAGAGCTAGGGCTTTGTATAATTCCTATGTATTTCCACCATGTATGATAACACAATAGTGTGGGGTTTTTATCTGAGGATTTCCCCAAAGTATTTTCATGTGTATTATGCCATTGATTCTTCTTCATTTGGTTATATTGTTCAGCTTGATCTTTAAGCTTCCAAAAATTGATAGTAGAAGTAGGTTATAGTATTCTGCTTTTATTTATATTTCATTATCGGGTTAACTTATCACATATTTTCTACATATGTGGTGGCTTTGAGTAGCTCATTCTTCTTCTTAATTTCTCTATATCTTGTAAAAATCTTTGGTTCATCCTATTCCTTAAGAAACTTTGTTGTTTTAGATGTATATGGGGGATCTTGGGAAGCTGAGGAAGTTGGGGATCCTGTGAGGATATCTACTCCCTTGTAGAAACACAAGAGTCTGTTAGGACTATGGTGGCTTGCTCCTCATCCTCCTGTAGAAAAATTGGTTTAGTATTAGTCTTCTACTTATTCTTGTATATCGAAAATTCTTTGACTCTAATCTCTGTCACTGAAGGGGAATCATATTCCCTTGGCCTCTTGTCCCTTTTTTCTTGAGGTACTAGGGTCGGTGAGGCAGTCATGGATATCACCTATTCTTTTGCCGTGTACTCTCCTCCCACTGAGTTTGATACATGAATTTCTCTATCTCTAGTCTAGGAGTGTGAGTGTAGGGAGTGGTTTTATGCTCCAATCTTAGTTTAGAAATGATGCCAAAAGGGTCATATGACCAGGTGAAACTCAACTTGAATTTCATTTGTTTAAGGAGAAAATCTGCCTCCTTACCTACTACTTTGGTGTTACAAATAAATGGTCCAACATGTGCCTTGCTTTTAAACTGAGACTTCTTTTTCACTGCAACAAAATAGAGGTAATCCATATGAATCATCTTCCTTATGTATTCCAATGAGAAAATGGTCATAGGAACAAATTTTGGCAACATTTATGGTGGCAATTCACACCCATAAACTCTGATCTTGGGTATAATTTTGGTACAAGTACCAATCTCTTGTCTTATTCTACTAACTAAGATTCATAATTCTTTGTATCTATGGTCCTATCCTAGGCTCTATATTGTGGTTTAATAAACATGATACTATGCGAAAAAATTGATCAACATAATCAGAGAAGATGTACTCAGTGGAATTTTTCCTCACCAAGGATGTCCAATGGATTACTGACTATGGATTACCATTCTCATCTAATTTCTGCAAAGGGAATGAAAACCTATCTACCTTATGGTAAAGAAACAAATAAACCAACACTAAAGCATATTTGAAAGTCCCTTCATTAGAGAACTTGAGGAACTGGTCATGAATTGATTCTGCAATGAGCTCACTGTAATTGAAAATGGGGGGTTTCTCACCAGTTGCAAAAACTAATAAGAAATGAACAATGGCCTCGTCAACCCATTGATTTGATTGATAGCCAAGTATGCATGAAATAATTGAAATCACTTTTTTAGTCATCTCAGGGAACATAGAGGATGAATATGGGGGATTCTTCTTGGGTAATTAGGCATCCTCAGGGAGAGAAACCTCATCAATCTTGGCTCTCAATGGGAAGGTTAGGTTTTTGTAGAATTCCATAAGGGAATCTACTAAAAATGGTTTCAGAGAGTTAGAATTTGGCAACTAGAGCATTTGGGAGATGGGTTCTTCAGTGATGGTGAGGATGATGTCATTGTTTTGGGCCATAATTTCGTTCTGACTAGGGATATACCTAGATTGACACTAGGAGATGAATCCAGGGAAGTGGTGTGCCTTGGGAAAGATGAATTGGTGTAGAAGGGAATCCCAGAGGCTCAGTTCATTACTTTGGTCCAAGAAGTTTTGTTTTAACCAATTGTGAAGCTCATAGAGGTTGAATTCACAACTAGTTTCAACAATTTTGTAGTCTTAGTCTACCAGTGGTTGGTGATCTATGTCTATGGTAGGAAGTAGCATAGGATTGTCACCGAAGGCCTTAAATTTTCCTTTAGGTGCCATGATAGAAGAGAAAAGAAAATAGAATTTAGAATTACCCAGGAAAAATAGGTGAAAATTGGTATTTGGATGAAAATTGACCGCAAGGCACTTGGTTGTAGTGATTGATTATGCTGACTGGTCATAGTGATGGTGTGGATCATTAGCTGGGTGCTGGGGCAGACTCTGTTTGGTTGACTATGCATTGGAACTTCTGAATTCCTGTTATCCTGAAGCAATGAAAGGAGGTGATGGAACAAGTTTTGGTGGACTATATAGAAGAAAGAGAGTTTACCATTGTTAATTAACCGTTTAAATGGAGCATGTGCATTGTCGCGGCAGCAAATAAGCGTTTATTTACTCAATGGTCTTTTGATGTGGTGGTAGGTGTTAGCCTCCTGCTGCAACAGGTTACTCATATTTCATGATTGACATTTGTACAGGCTAAATATGTCATACTTTGCATGTTGCAATGCTCCATATTTGCTAAACAATCACCAAGGAAGGAAGGCTACTCAAAGTTCATCTACTGCATTCCAATTTTGAAGAATCATTCCAGTTTTGTAAAATTCTCAGATAAAGGGAGGTCCAAACAGCTTAATCTTGGTCACCCTAGATTTCAATTTCCTGTTTTAGAATATAGAGAATGAAAATCTGTCCAAACAGCTTAATCTTGGCATATTCTTAGATAGGTAGAGAATCAAAGGAGCCTAACTGCTTAATCTGGGCCCTTGGAAGAAATAAGGGTAGTTTGTAGATAGGAAGGCATAAAAGAAAAATTGAAATGTTGGGCCTGCAAGTCTAAGTGCACCCAAACTAAAAGAAGAAAAAATGTTAGGTAAGTAGGTTGGGTAAGTAGTTTTGAGGTTGCAGAATCTTGATTTCTGTTCATTGCCATGTTTTAAAGTATCATCTCTACTCAAGGCATAGTCATCAGGCAGTTTTCATATGAAGGAGCTCAAATCATTAACTAACTTCCCTTTCTTCCTCTTCCCCAAATCATTAACTAATTTCCCCAAAAAGAGGTCAAGATCTGCTTGATATCTCTTAGTTTCATCATTCTCCATGTCATTAGCCTGCGTGAAGATCTGCTTCACTCAAAGAGGATCCATACTTTCTCTATAAAGTTCTATCTCCCCTTTGAAGCCTAAGATCTATGAAACTTAGCGCTTTCTTGTCATCTCCATATTAACTACTGACATTATTATTTAACTCCCTATATTTTCCCCATCCCCCTACTAAAAGTATGTAGATAATCCCCTTATGTAAATATCCCCTCCCCCTGGTTGAAATATAACCATAAGTACTTCCCTGGGAATTACTAAGTCACCTGGACTTTAGTAAGAACCCCCCTTCTGCATAAATTTCCATTCCCATGTGTTTGGACCCCTTCCAAAACACTAAGAAAACCCTTTCCAAATGCAAAAAACCCCCCCATGCATTTTTCCTTGGAAATTATTAATGTTTGTTTGATAAATTTCCACCGCGCAAAACACATTTAACCCATTTTCTAAAGTTCAAAACCCATAGCGCCGCGAAAAATTAAACCTTTAACGCACGCGCTCTTTTGTTAAAATCCACGCATCTCTCCATTCCATCCACCGTCGGATCGCCCCCCAGATCCGACAGCCCTTGTTCACATCAGGCGCCCTATTGTGGTGGTAGGTTACCACCCGATGTCCGACGGTTTTACCGTCGTACACTGGGACAGGTGGCGACCTCCCATTGCATCGGGCCACCCCTGATAGAAACCACCTCCGTACCAAAGGCGGTCCGATGCACAGGAAAAACCGCTCTCCCCTCATGTAACAGTAGCGCCACCTCACCCTGCCACGTCGCCTCCACATCACCTCACACAGCTTGCGCCCGGCCCACGTCACCCTACCACGTCACCCCACCGTACTGTCACGTCACCTTGATGACGTCAACATGCTAACATCATATCCGTACCAGAGGACCCCAATGTTGACGTCAGCATGCTGACGTCATCCACCGTACTGCTAACGTCATGCTGACGTGAGCAGCCAAAAAACCGAAAATTCGCGCAAGCGCAAAAGTCGAGCTTCGGAGCTCCGGAATGAGAAACGGAGGCAGTTTTCGATGCGCGATTGGCGCGAAGCACTAATCGCGCATCGCTACGGGAAATAGGCCATATTGGGGAATATTTAGGGAATCTTTTGATTCCTTGGCCCTTTTTGCACCGAAAAAGCTCGAAATTGCCCGATTTTGCCAAATTAAACGAATTTGAAGACAGAAAAAGACCAGGAACAGAGATTAAAGAGTATCAGATCAAATTTGCAGACAGAAAGCACGTCAAAGAGTAGCAGGAAGCGGCGAAGACCATCAATGTAGCGGAAAAGTGTATCAGAGGATATTTTCTCAGGGCTCGAGGCAAATCCAACATTAAAACCAAAGCTCTGAAAGTCAAGAAGCAATTGAAGATGCATTGAAGGCTCACCAGCACAAATGACTGCACATTAAACTCACGGAAGATTAGTGGACCAGAACTCAATGCACCATTATGACAGAACCACTGCACCAAGCCACACAAGACACCTCATCAACTCAACTTGATTCAGTTGCCTCTAGCGCAGCCCAAAGGACTTACTTGCATTTAATTCCAGTAACAATTAGGTTTTAGAAAAAGCTTTTTCCGGCAGACCTGTTTAGGTCAATTGTAATAAATGACTTCAGATATTTTGCTTATATATACCACCCTGAAATGGAGTAGGGGTTGGTTGGTTGGTTGATTTAGTAGTTTAATATTGTTATTCTGATCTTCTCTCAAGCAGAGACTCGCACTGTAACTGTGATGCTTTCTATAATCAAAGACTGCTGAAAGCATGGATTCTGAAACTGTCTACTGTGTTTAATTGGCCGAGGAGTGATTGTGGAATTCCTGTGCTTTGACATGGTTCAATAAGTGTTTCTTAACTCTGTTAGTTTTATTCATGTTTGTTTTATCAGAAATCCGCCCTCTAAATTGCAGAAAAGAAGAATAGCTTAGGATTTGATTAACTGCACCTTAGGCTCAATTTCTATGATTTTTCATGTTTTCATCAGGAATAGTTATGAACATGCATACTTAAATGATCTTGTTTACGCTGTTTCTTTCACTTATGAATGATAATTTAGGAATTATTAACTGCTCCTAGATAACCATTCTTTCACTTCTCCTCCCTGTTAGTTCTGATGAAAGATTCTTAATTGCCTTTCATCCCTGACCATCATTCCATCCTTCAGCAAATTGATCATTGTCTCATGTGTGGCTATCTCGCTCCACAAGCCTCTTGTGACCAAGAAAATGCACCAGCAAGCCTTAATCCATGACTCCATGCCCAATGGTTTGAAACTTATCGCACTTTACCTTGCCTCTTTGCTTGGAATTTCTACCTGGAATACACCTTCCATCCAAACAAAACAAAAAAACCCCTGTACCTAACAACTAGCCTAAAATCATCATCAACAAAGTTAAATCATTAAGAGAGAACCCTCTCTGATTGCAGATGGGCTAGAACCTGCAATCCAAAGATTGGTTTGTGGTTACCTCGGCCGTATCCCTACAGGAGCCTAGGGACAACCTGAGTGATAACATAATGGCGACTCCACTGGGGACTTCCTCAGATAATCTCACTAAACCAGTCTGCAGCTCCACAGAGGAAGAAACCGACCTTTGAAAGTCTCGGTCGACCTGTGTTTTTAGAAAAATTTCCCAAAAATATATTAGAAGTTGGCTCCTAAAAAGCAAACGCGTCATACAAGATCAAATCCTGATCCCAATCGCCCAGCTGCTTTTGAAAATCCGAATTTAATCCCTAAGATCATTAGAAAACAAAAGCAACAAGAAGACCCGACTGCTGCGAGTCCTGAAACAGTTCAGCCAAGCAGTGTTCCAACCCCTGTCAAAGTTTTATTTCTGTCAACCCTAAGTTCCCCTGGTTCATCACCCCCTTCTCCAAGCAGCTCTTCTACACCTCCATCCTATACTCTTACTACCACTACTACTCCTTCTGCCCCGATTGTTCCTATTATCCCAGTTTCCCCAGTTTTTCCACTTATCCCCATTATCATGGCTAATAGATATGTGCCCTTACAGCTGCCTGCTAATCCCGGGGCTATGTCTCAGGACTACCAGACAAAAATCACCTATTTTGATGGCACAAACTCCTGCACCACCCTACAGCATACAAAGAAAATGCAGGATTATTTCGAGAGTTATGAAATTGATGATGACAGCGTGAGAATGAAGATTTTTGTCCAAAGTTTGACCGGTGATGTCAGAACC